>VDFB02303549.1:0-46496 GCA_007258455.2 Sequoia sempervirens
TGGAGAAGCAAGCCTATGCCCTTATTAGAGGAGTGAATAAATTTTGGCATTATATCTTATGTAATAAGGTTTTTTCCATAGTTTCGAACCCAACCGTGAAAACACTGCTTATGCAAAATGATCTAGGAGAGCAAAGAGAAAAGTGGGTTACATGCTGTAGGAATAAAGTATGGAAATTCAACTAATGAAGTTGGTGAGAGGACAAGCATTTACTCAAACAATTGTTGAGGCAGCAACCGAGACAGGGCCTGAACTCACAGTGCAACAATATTAGCTCAAGAATGTTTCCCCAGGGGAGTGGTATGAAGACATCATTTATTATTTTTTGAACCACAAGTGCCAACCCCACCTACAACAAGTTCAGAAGTGTTCCCTCCACCTGAAAAGTAACAGCTACATGCTGCAAGGGTCTATTTTGTATAAAAGGAATCATGAAGGTATCAACCTGAGATGCCTTAGCAAAGAATAGGAAGATCAAGTACTAAAGGAATTCCATGACAAGTTTGGTACTGGTCATGGATCTGGACTATCCACCGCACATCAAATATTAAGAGCAGGATATTATTGGTCAACAGTCTTCAGGGATTCTCATAGCCATGCTCGCTCATGTCACACATGCCAGACCACCAGTACCAAGGAGAAGAATGTTGTTTTCCTATTGCAACCTATTTTGGAGGTGAGACCGTTTGCACAATGGGGTCTTGGTTTCATTGGTCCAGTAATCCCTCCATCATCTCCAAGACACAGATAAATTCTTACAACCTTTGATTATTGCACTAGATGGATAGAAGTAGTTGCATGTAGACAATGTACAACTGAGGTAGTCACAAATTTTTTGGAAAATTTTATTTTAAATCGCTTCGGTTGCCCTTATGCATTAGTATGTGACAATGGACCTGCATTTGCTTCATTAAAATTTTCTAGTTGGGCTTTTGATTATGGGATAGCTCTTAATATCTCATCCAACTACTACCCCCAGGGCAATGGCCTAGTAGAATCCACAAGCAAGAATTTGATAATCGTGATCAAGTTGCTCAATAGGAATCCCAAGGACTGGCATACCCAACTATATTTCACCCTTTGAGTAGACCTCACACGTCACAAAGCTACCTTAGGAGATTCCACATTCCATCTTGTCTATAGCTCAAGGCCCATCTTCCCAATACACTTGAAAATTCCCACTCTCCAGTTTACAAATTATTTTGATGAAGGGGGAGATCGTAGAGAAGCTCGGCTAGCTCAACTCTTACGCTTAGAAGAGGTACGAGACTACGTGATAGAAAATTTTGGCAAACACCAGGGTGTAGTCAAATGTTGGTTCGATCATCGAGCCAAGATTAAGGCTTTAGAATTGCAGATCTAGTCCTATGTTGGGACAAGGCCCATGAAAAGAAAGGGGGACATAACAAATTTGACAAGATTTGGCTTGGCCTCTTTCAGATACCTGAAATCTTGGGAGGCAATGCTTTCCACTTGAGGACCTTAACTAGTGAGGATGTCCTGTTGCTAGCCAATGGGAAACATTTGAAGCATTACTTCCAAGTCTGAGCTCGTGTAGAGCTATCCCTCTAAATACTTGTATATAGGTTAGAGTAGGTTGTCTTTTGGTTTGCTTGTGTTCTGCTATTTTGCGTCACTCCGTTTTTCCCATCTCCTGGCTATTTTTTTTTTATAAGATGTTTTTCGTTGTTGTTGTGGTGGTTGTGCTCATTCAAAAAATAGTTCACTTTGTTGTCCATCTTTCATGTTTTGTGGCTAATCATTCATTCTCAACTATTGGTCCTTGATAGCTACATAGGAATGACTTCCTTATTTGAACTTCACTTTAGAATTTGGCCCTTGGTTGAATATTTTTACGTCCATCTCGGATCTTGCAAAAAACACACATTAATTATTTTCAAAGGACTGCGCAATAGCTGCTATGATAACCTAGTGAGTGAAAAATATCAAGTCTGCTCCAATGACCACTATGGTTCTCAAACCCATTGTAGGCTTCAGTGCTTACATGGTTGAGCAAAAAGATAAAGTAAAAAAAGAAATATCAAAAGAAAGAAAGAAAATGAAAATTCTAAAAGATCAAGCAATCGCATGGGTGTGTGAATAACTCTATTGGAGCTATGGATGCCCGACTAGTAGTAGAGAAATATTTGTGAGGTCACAACAAAAAATTCGTCAAGGATATGGATGCCTAACTGGTAGTGGGGAAATGTCTAGGTTACATTTGGTGTTGGACGATTTATGTAACTTTCTTTGTTTGATTAGCCACTACTTGTCATAGTTCTTGAGGAAAGGAATGAATTCACTAGGAACACACACTTCTGAGATGTTTTGTAGGTTGACTCAACTAAGGACCCTATTCTCCTAGTTCACTTTTGGGAGTTGGCCCCTAGTCTACAAAGCCAAAGATTATGAGTTTTGAATGAATTCTTATCCTCAGAACGCTTGGGAGCATTCCCCATCAGATTCACCATTTGTTCTGCCCTCAACACACACGCCCTGTTAGGAATGGGGACCCTCTCTTTCTTTCACCTTACCGGGTCATTTTTTTCATCACCTCATTTTGTGTGCCCCCATTTTTGTTGTTCCATATGGTCAATGTACCTTTATGGTCTTATCTCAAGTTGACCATGTTTCATCCCTCCAAATTTTATAATTCCTAGGTCCTCATGGAGTTCCTTTGACAGTTTGCCTCTGCCACCATCTTTAAGGCCCTCCAGGTCCGTCATGGTGGGTTTCCTTTGCCAGATTTACCTATTGCATTTGTTGTTTCAAAACATCTGAAGGGCTTTATCCTTCCATGCCCTGGGGTTTGCCACCTTAACCGCCATCTTGATGGCTTCGAAAGTTCAACTGACCATCTTTTATTTGCGACGGGCCCGGTCCGCCGGAGTTCCCTGCCTCGGCCTTTGTTACGCTTTGGCTTTTCTTGAATGACCATCCTTCACTAGACTTCTGTCCATTAGACCCCAGGACCCTCTTTTCCAGTGATTTTCTACTTAACATTTAAAATGGCCATCAATTCACGTCCTTCCAACCTTCAGGTTCTAGATCCCTTGTAGCCATTTTTGAAATTTGAATTCACCAACTTTTGGGCTGTCGTGCAATAATTTATTGAGGGAATTTAATGCTCTTGAAATATATAAATAGGCTAGTTTGACCTATCATTTTCATATGTCAGGTTAGCCAGAGAAATCATAGTGACCCAAAGCCTTTTTCACCCACCGCCCTCGAGACCGCAACCTTCCTTCACTGTTTCTTTGCAGATTCAACAACTTCATTCATCGGGTTCTTGCGGTAAGTTGGCCATCCACCCTCTTGTTATGATTTTTGGTGATTCTATGTTAAATTAATGGATGAAAAGGGATACAATGCATTCATTTTGATAGAGGAAAATGAGGTTTAGAAAACCCATATGATAAAATTTTAAGAAAACCATCAGATCACCCTTGAATCAACTCTAGAACTTCATTGCCCCGGCACCATTCTTCACATGAAGCACTGGCACCTTTTGGGCCCGTGACTACTCTTTTCCACTGATAAAGCATCAAACTAAAAACAACCTCAAAATGGCGAGATGCCTTCTCAATTCCACTATCGCAGAACGCCCCTACTTCTTCACTATTTGGACTTAACGAAAATTTAACTCTCTACCTCCATCCATGATCTTCAGGCCGGCTCCCTCGGGATCCCATCCCCAGGATGTCATCTATCATTTTTCATTTTCAAGCAGCATCTTGGTTCCATCCGCCCGATCCCTAGGATTCGCCCCTCAGTCTGCTGCCTAAGTTAGAAGATGAAACTCCCACATCCTTAGTGCTCTTTAGGTCCCAATCTGTGGACTTTCGTAGTAACATTGTCATTTCACATGACTATCAGAGGGTTGCTTTCTTCCCTTTGGGTACCAAATGTCCCAATGTCGTGTGAATCAAATGATAAAGCCTAAGTATCCCATCCTTCACTAGATCCGCTCTGTCGGACCTCTATCATCGGGACTCTATCCCGTCTCGGCCATTGTAAAAAGAAAATCAAGCCCATTCTTTTGACCTCCAGGACTCAGTACCTCAATTGTCGATAGAGCTCACAACAAAGAAAATATGGAAGCAAATTTTAAATTTGGGTCTGGTCCACCAAGTTGCTCCCATCGGACTTCCACTTATTTCCTGTTGTATCCAAATGACCTTCCTCAAGTGGCTTCCCATCCCCTTTGACCCTAGAGCTTAAGTAATAAAAGGAGTTATTCAAACCATCCTTCAATCTCGTGGGTCCCAAACTCCAGAACTCCATTCCCAGAACATCGTTTCACTGGAGCCATTTCCAAATGGAAATCCTTAGAAAACTTTCCCTCCTCTTGACTTCAAATGCCCCAATAATGGTCTAGATACCTTCTAATCTAGAAACAAACTTTGATCCACATGTTCAAATTGGACCCTTTTGACCATGGAATTTTCAAATGTAGGAGAGACCATGCAGATTTCCCTACCCTATTTTCCCTTCAAAATAACATTCTAGCTAGAGAAGTCCGACCCCTAGGACCTGAGCTATCCAAATTCCCTTCAGTAAACTGCTAATGACCATCTAGGATAAATGTTAGATTTCTTGATTTCCATATTATCCCATCTATCAATTTTTTGCAAGGATTTGGTTAATATCTTACATTTCATGCTCGATTGTGCTCACCTTGCCTCTATCTGTAGAATATATGGAATCAGGTGCAAGACCCTTAGGGGCCACCACAGAGAAAGACAAAGGATAGAAAATAGGCAGAGCTCCTCGTGGAAAAGAAGACAAAGATCAAATGAAGTACCAGTTACAAGGCGAAGCGCTGCATTCCAAGATCACCACAGAATGTAAAGAGATTTCAGACACCAACATTGGGAATATTGATATAGATGAGTTCAAACAGAGGGTAAGAGTCAATCCAACAATGGATAATGAAAGGTTAATTAGAGGCAGGGGAATTGCTAAGGCTATATGCTTTCCTCCCTCTCTCATCGCCCCTGAACTGGTAATGTCTTGCAAGGAAGCATATCAACTAGAGACCTGGACAATAGTTGAAAAAGATGGAAACATTCTAGCTAACATGTCCCTCAGGGAAATAACAAAGAAATTTCACATCCCTACCTTCAGGGAAATGGAGGTACCGACCATTGTAGATTGTAAGGAAATGTGTGACGAAGATCCTTTACAATGTAAGAAGCTTATAAATCAATATTGGCTAAAGGAGAAGTGGGGCAGCATTGCAAAAATTCCCCAGGAACTCTATCACAATGATTTCTATGAGGACTACCATGATCTAGTAACCCTGCTAAGTAGAGTAATGGGCCTTCTGGTTGCTGCATAATTTCAAGAATGGATGGTCTACTTTGTCGAAAAGATTCTATGGGGGAGGACACCACATTCTACTAGGGTGAGATAAATAGTGATTGCTTCTATGAATAATTCATGGTTTTTAAAAATACCTATAAGGATTACATGATGTCCTATATTCTCTATTCACTGGCCAAATAGAGGCAGTACAGTGGCTTGTTCAAGGCCCCAGATGAAGAACCTAGTAGAGAATTAAAAGTCAACAATAGATACCCCCAGCTGTAGTTTAGAAATTTCAAAACTAATTATTGTAGGGTCAATGACACTTTCATAGGTCATATTATTAGGTTACTTGGGGGTGATTTTGAGAGGAGATTCTCCCATAGTGCTCGGGCTTTCCTCAAGCAATATGCTTTCCTGTTCATTCAATACCAAAAATTCATATACATCCGCACCCAAGGATTTTCAGAAAGACAAAATAAGTTGCCCCAATATCCTAATGACCAGATATTATTACTAGAGCTTTCTCAATAGCTATGACATATACACACCCTTCTAAGTAGCAAACATTTGGTCAAGATTTCCTATCCCCTTTCTTTTGGCCAAGGGATGTACAAACTCCATACCTCAAAATGTGTAGGAATTTTAGAAAAGGAGTTGGCTGAGTATCATTTCAGACTTCATACCACCAAGCCACGAATGGATCCTTATGGACATATCAGGAAGGAACTAGGACCTAAGCATGCCCATCTACATAGTGTTGAAGATTTTTGGGTGAATTACAAACATGACAAGGAGGTGATGATGGGGCATTATATGAGGATGACCGCCTACTTTGTGAAGAGGGTGAACCTATTTCTTGTGCTCGATCAAGTAGAAGAAGATGAGAGCACGATTATGGATCATCAATATGTTGCAGTTTCCAACTTGTCACTGCCATTGATAGATTGGGATGAGAAAAAGGTTGATGACCTTGACATTATAATGAAGTTCGTCGAGACTCGTACAAGAGAATGGGTTAATGGGAAGGTTGCCCGATTGAAGCAACACGGGGTCATCCTGACTTATGAAGGGCTCAAAAGTAGGACAAGTGGGACAGATGGTAGGATAGCTGCTACTTCAACAGGAGAGACTTCAAAGTCCCCTCCACTCACTTGCTCGAGGAAAAGAAAAGAGGTTGAGGAGAAGCAGGCTAACCCAAAGTTATATGCAAGGAAGGCCTCAAAGACTGAACCTTCCAAGAAACACAAAATGTCGGGCAACACCACTACAATGCCTATTATACAAGAGTATCCACTCCACGAGGGAGAGGAAATGGAGGATGATCAACCTAAGTCCCAAATGGTTTCCTTCACTACTACTTCTCTTCCACTAACTTCTCAAGCCATGGTCGCTACCTCCCCACCTGTAGTGGACATCTCGGTCCACCTTGCCTCTTCTTCACCAACTAGACCAGTCATGGTGGTTGATTCTTCCTCCATCACCACCTCTCCACTTTCTTCTACCTCCATGTCTCCAACTACCTCCCTTTCATTGGAAACAATAACAATACCTATACTGACACTCTCTCTTCCAGAAGCATTCTCATGACATATGCAGAGTGATCCCTCTGAAATTTCTGAAGTGTTAATGAATCCAACCATCTAGGCTGCCCTAGCACAGGTTCTTGCCAGTGTTCTTGTCTCAAAGCCCCCAACTAAGCCTCCTGAAATGAGAGCCACAATGGAAATATCTAAGGAGTTGGAGAGAAGGGAGAAGGAAGCCACAAAGTCATTGGAAGAGGAAGCAGACAACTACCATGAGAATCCAGAACATTAGCATCTTTAAATTGATAAGGTAGTTTGTGAAGGAGAGGAGACAGTCTTCTAAGAGTGATGAGGAAAGGGATGTTGTTACTGAAATTATACAAACATTTGATGTTTATTTTTACGAAAGAATAATCGCGTCGACAAAATCGATAAATCTCAATCATGAGGGTAGAAGGAGGACAAACAAAGAAGCAATAGTCAGAGTGAGGTGGCAGGGGAACATGAACATGAAACGAAAGTGCTGAAAGGAAAACATCTCAAGGGGGTCGTCATCAAACATGGGTGTCGGACGTTAGAAGAAGGATAAAAGGATAGATCCGAAACTCGAAAGTTAAAATCAGCAGAGATGAAGAAGAGCATAAGATCCACCTAAAGCTAGAGAAAATTCCACTGAAGGATCCAAGGGAGAACAATATTGGAGCCATATTGGCCTGACCTTGGAATCAACACTAAAAAGGGAGAAAAATCCTATGAAGTTAGATCAAAGGTGATGATGGACATCTCTGGATCCAAAGGCTGATGCAAAATGCTTCCTGTGGGTAGGAGAAAGAAGGGCAAAGCTAAAGCGTCTCCACCTCAAATTGGGGGAATTTGCTTCCAATACTGTGAAAATTAAGATCACCTTCAAGAGTTTGTTGCCACGGTGGTGCATCTAATACAACAAGATAAGATCTCCAAGGATGAGCTCAAAGCACAGCTGGCTAACTTGACAACATATATCCAACAATGGTCATCAGTGGAAGAATAGCCCACCACATCTTTGGCCTCATCATAGTTGTTGTCTAAGGAATGATAGAATGAAAGCTCAAGCAAAGGAATAAATTAGATAATTACCATAGAGGCGGTTATGGCGGAGGTTATATATGTTGGAAACATGGGCATTAGTCAGGTTGTCAGGACAACAAACAAGTTCTTGGAGCTACAAAGGTCTCTTAAGGGCACAAGGAAATTTTTTATGGACTTCCCAAGAATATACAGGTCCACTTACCCAAAAAATGAGGTCATCCTCAAGCTGCCAAAGAAAAGTTGGAAAGAGGAGCTCGCATTCAAAGAGGATGATCATTGGCTCATGGAGACGTGGAAGATGGATTTTGAAAATTGAAAGGAAAGATTGGAGTAGGTACTCTACAAGGTGGATCCAGATATTGATTGGGTCAAGGATGTTAGAGAATATTGCATTCGATATTTGAAGCTAATGATAGGTTATGATATGCATGTTTTCAAAATTGATCCAGAAAAGATAAAGCCTCATTTCCAGAAGAAAATGGAAGATGGAGTGCCCACTGAGATCACCATAGATTTCATGAGTTTTGTTGCCCAAGCCTTTTCCCAATCTAAGCTATTTAGGGACCACATTTCCAAGTACGATGAAGATGGGGAAAAGCTCACCAATAGGTCCAAGCAATGGGGTTACCAAGTGCTACAATCTCATATTATGGAGATTGATAAGCTCCAACTGCTGATCTTGAAATTCATGGAATATGCAGCTTTGAAAAAGAAAGAAGGAAACCCTATTATTAGGGAATAATTTCTTACAAAATAGCTACAACAAAGGGGCAATTAGAAAAAGGGTAAAATGCTACAATGTTGCCACTAGAAGACAAAATAGGGATAAAGACAAAATTTATTTTAAAATGTAATATATTTGGGGTGTAGGTAGAACCTTGGTTTGTAGTGAATCTTGGCCACACAATGCAAATCAATCTTGGCCATTCATTCTACTTTTTGGACACTATAAATAGGGTGTCTCCTCTCATTTTAAAGAGAGAGCTAAGTTGTTGTAATGACATGCTACTGAAATTATAATAGAAATACATTGACTTTGGTGGATTTTTGAGTTTCTTTGCATGTTTCATGATTCATCTCCCATAGTTAGATGATTTAGTTATATTTTCTTTGTTGTTCTTCATAGTTTAGATTGCTTTGATAGATTTAGTAATGTTGTTCAATGTTTATGAATATTTTTATTGTGTAGATGCCTTCATTTTCCATACTTTTTTCTATTTACTGTTGGTAGATGGCTATGTAAAGTTAGTCTGGGCTTAAATTCAAAGCTTCTCCACACTTTTATCTTTGTTCATCCATGCATATGGTGAATGAATGGTAAAATATTTGCAAACCTTAGAAAATAACACAAGTTTCATGATACTGTGAATTTTCTTGTTAGGTGAAATTTTGTTTGAAGGAAGTTGTCTGCAGTAGAAACCTCCATGATCACTGTTCATGGTTAGTTGTAGATCTAGGAACTTCTTCTCTTCCCTGCCCCCTTTTTCCTTTTTTTAGAAATAGCCTATGGTAAGGTTCATTGCACATTGTAAAGCCAAACCTTAAGAAAATATTGTAGTTTGTGATTGTTGTTCTAACCTGCAAGATACTACACTTTAACTTCCATTTTAGAAACTCCTCCCTATGTTTCACCTCTCATTTAGCTAAGCACATCAGTATACCATGTGATTAATTGAAAAATCACATCGAACATCAACTAAGCGATTCCATGCAAGTCATGACCTAACACTCGAGAGATGTTGGGTTGATTTTCAGTAACTTGTTGTTGGATATTTCCTTTGAAGAGAGGTAGTACATTTATGTATTACCTGTGTTAAGAAAGTGTGCAAAACACCACATCAATAGGGTTGATGGTTAGGGTACAAGGTTGAATGTAGGGTTTAAGGTTTAAGTATGGGATTGAGGGTTCAGGGTTTATGGTTGAGGGTATAATATTAAGTGTAGAGGCTATAGGGATTAAGGTTAAGGATATTGGGTATAGGTTTTAGGTTATGGGTTGAGGGTATAAGGCATACGGTTAAGGTTTGAGAGTGTAGGTTTTAGGATTTAAGTATAGTGTTGAGAGGGTAGGGTTGAGGGATAATGTTTAATTGTTTGGGGTATATGTTATAGTTTATAGGGTATAGGGATGAGGGTTGAGGGTGTAGGGATTAGGGTTTAAGGTATAAGGTTGAGGGTTGAGGGATAATGTTCAAGGATGAGTGTATAGGGTTTAGTGTATGGGGTATATGGATTAAGGGTATAAGGCATAAGGTGAAGGGTTGAGAGTGTATGGTTTAGGGTTTAACTATAGTGTTGAGTGATAATGTTCAAGGCTTAGTGTATAAGGTTGAGGTTATAAGGTATAGGGATGAGGGTTGAGGGTGTAGATTTTAGGGTTTAAGATATAGGGTTGAGGGTTGAGGGTTTAGGTTTTACAATTGAGGGATATTGTTCATAGTTGAGTGTATAATATTATGTGTGTAGGGTATAGGGATTAGGGTTTACGATAATGGGTATAGGGTTAAGGGTATGGGTTGAGGGTATAAGGAATAAGGTTAAGGGTTCAAAGTGTAGGGTTTAGGGTTTAAGTATAGGGTTGAGGGTTGAAGGACAATGTTGAAATTTTAGGGTATAAGGTTGAGGGTATAGGGTATAGGAATGAGGGTTGAGGGTGTAGGGTTTAGGTTTTAAGGTATAGGGTTGAGGGTTGAGGGATTAGGGCTTAAGTATAAGGTTGAGGGTATAGGGTATAGGGTCAAAGATTGAGGTTTTATAGTTGAGGGATAATGTCCAACCCTTTGAGTGTATAAGATTAAGTTATTAGGGTATAGGTATTAGTGTTTAGGGTTTAGGGTATTGGTTGAGAGAATAAGGTATAGGTTTAAAGGATGAGAGTGTATATTTTAGGTTTTAAGTATAGGGTTGAGGGACAATCTTCAAGGTTTAGGCTATAAGGTTGACAGTATACGGTATACAAATGAGGATCGAGGGTGTAGGGTTTAAGGTATAGGGTTTAGGGTTGATGGATTAGAGCTTAAGTATAGGGTTGAGGGTTTAATCTTGAGGGATAATGTTTAGCCCATTGAGTGTATAAGAATAAGTGTGTAGGGTATAGGGATTATGGTTTAGGATATTGGGTATAGGGTTGAGGGTTGAGGGATTGTGGGTATAATTCATAGGGTGAAGGGTGTCTAAGGTATAGGGTTAAGGGTTGAGAGTGTAGGGTTTAGGGTTTAAGGTAAATGGTTGAGGGTTGAGGGATAAGTCCTTAATTATTGGGTTAAGTGTATAGGGTATAGGGTTGAGGTATTAGGGTTTATAGTTGAGGGATAATTTTCAAGGTTGAGCCTCTAAGGTCAAGTGTATATGGTATAGGGAGTATGGTTTAAGATATTGGGTATAAGGTTTAGGATATGAGTTTAGGATATAAGGCATAGGGTGAAGGGTTGAGAGTGTATGGTTTAGGGTTTAAGTATAGGGTTTAGGGACAATATTCAGGGTTTAGGTTATAGGGTTGAGGGTATATAGTATAGGGATGAGGGTTGATGGTGTAGGGTTTAGGGTTTAAGGTATAGGGTTGAGGGTATAGGGTATAGGGTAGAGGGTTGAGTTTCTAAGGTTAAGTATATAGGGCACAAATGTTAGGGTTTAAGATATAGGGTCTAGGGTTTAGGGTATATATTAAGGGTATAAGGCATAGGGTGAGGGGTTGAGAGTGTATGGTTTAGGGTTTAAATGCAGGGTTGAGGGACAATATTCAAGGTTTAGGGTATAAGTGTGAGGGTCTAGGGTATAGGGATTAGGGTCAAGGTTGTAGGGTTTAAGGTACATGTATGAGGGTTGAGGGTGTAGGGTTTAGAGTTTAAGGAATAGGGTTGAGGTATTAGGTCTTAATTATAGGGTTTAGGGTTGAGGGATTAGGGATTAAGTATAGTGTTGAGGGTATTAGGTACAAGGTTGAGGGTTGAGGGTTTATAGTTGCGGGATAATGTTCAGGGTTGCATGTATAAAGTATATGGTTAAGGGTTGAGCATTTAGGGTTTAGGGCTTAAGGTATAGGGTTGGGGTTTTTAGGGAGTAGGGAAAGTATTGGGTTGAGGGTATAAGGTACAGGGTTGAGGGTTGAGGGTTTACAGTTGAGGGATAATATTTAGGGTTGAGTGTCTAAGTTTAAGTGTATAGGGTTTAGGGATTAGGGTTTAAGATATTGGGTATAGGGTTTATGGTATGGATTGATGGTATAAGGCATAGGGTGAAGGGCTGAGAGTGTATGGTTTAGGGTTTAGCATATAAGGGTGAGGGTATAGAGTATAGGGATGATGATAGAGGTTGTAGGGCTTAGAGTTTAAGGTATAGGGATTAGGTTTGAGGGTGTAGGGTTTAGGGTTTAAGGTATAGGGTTAAGGGTTGAGGGATTAGGACTCAAGTATAGGGTTGAGGGTTGAAGGATTAGGGTTTAAGTATAGGGTTCAGGGTACATGGTCTAGGGTTGAGGGTTGAGGGTTGAGGATTTACAGTTGAGGGATAATGTTTAGAGTTGAATGTCTAAGGTATAGGGTAAAGGGTGGAGGGTATAGGGTTTATGGTTTAAGGTATATGATTGATGGTTGATGATTAGGTATTAAGTATTGGGTTGATAGTATAGGCTATAGGGTTGAGGTTTGAGGGTTTACAATTGAGGGATAATGTTCAAGGTTAAGTGTCTAAGGTTAAGTGTATAGGGTATAGGGGTTAGGGTTTAATATATTGGGTATAGGGTTTAGGGTATGGGTTGAGGGTATAAATAATAGGGCTAAGGGTTGAGAGTGTAATTCTTAGGGTTTAAGTATAGGGTTGAGGGTTGAGGGTTGAGGGACAATGTTCAAGGTTGAGGGTATAGGGTATAGGAATGAGGGTTGAGGGTGTAGGGTTTAGGTTTTAAGGTATAGGTTTGAGGGTTGAGGGATTAGGGCTTAAGTATAAGGTTGAGGGTATAGGGTATAGGGTCAAAGATTGAGGATTTATAGTTGAGGGATAATGTCCAACCCTTTGAGTGTATAAGATTAAGTTATTAGGGTATAGGTATTAGGGTTTAGGGTTTAGGGTATTGGTTGAGAGAATAAGGTATAGAGTTTAAAGGATGAGAGTGTATATTTTAGGTTTTAAGTATAGGGTTGAGGGACAATCTTCAAGGTTTAGGCTATAAGGTTGTGATTATACGGTATACAAATGAGGATCGAGGGTGTAGGGTTTAAGGTATAGGGTTTAGGGTTGATGGATTAGAGCTTAAGTATAGGGTTGAGGGTTTAATCTTGAGGGATAATGTTTAGCCCATTGAGTGTATAAGAATAAGTGTGTAGGGTATAGGGATTATGGTTTAGGATATTGGGTATAGGGTTGAGGGTTGAGGGATTGTGGGTATAATTCATAGGGTGAAGGGTGTCTAAGGTATAGGGTTAAGGGTTGAGAGTGTAGGGTTTAGGGTTTAAGGTAAATGGTTGAGGGTTGAGGGATAAGTCCTTAATTATTGGGTTAAGTGTATAGGGTATAGGGTTGAGGTATTAGGGTTTATAGTTGAGGGATAATTTTCAAGGTTGAGCCTCTAAGGTCAAGTGTATATGGTATAGGGAGTATGGTTTAAGATATTGGGTATAAGGTTTAGGATATGAGTTTAGGATATAAGGCATAGGGTGAAGGGTTGAGAGTGTATGGTTTAGGGTTTAAGTATAGGGTTTAGGGACAATATTCAGGGTTTAGGTTATAGGGTTGAGGGTATATAGTATAGGGATGAGGGTTGATGGTGTAGGGTTTAGGGTTTAAGGTATAGGGTTGAGGGTATAGGGTATAGGGTAGAGGGTTGAGTTTCTAAGGTTAAGTATATAGGGCACAAATGTTAGGGTTTAAGATATAGGGTCTAGGGTTTAGGGTATATATTAAGGGTATAAGGCATAGGGTGAGGGGTTGAGAGTGTATGGTTTAGGGTTTAAATGCAGGGTTGAGGGACAATATTCAAGGTTTAGGGTATAAGTGTGAGGGTCTAGGGTATAGGGATTTGGGTCAAGGGATTGTAAGGTTGTTTTAAGGTACATGTATGAGGGTTGAGGGTGTAGGGTTTATAGTTTAAGGAATAGGGTTGAGGTATTAGGTCTTAATTATAGGGTTTAGGGTTGAGGGATTAGGGATTAAGTATAGTGTTGAGGGTATTAGGTACAAGGTTGAGGGTTGAGGGTTTATAGTTGCGGGATAATGTTCAGGGTTGCATGTATAAAGTATATGGTTAAGGGTTGAGCATTTAGGGTTTAGGGCTTAAGGTATAGGGTTGGGGTTTTTAGGGAGTAAGGAAAGTATTGGGTTGAGGGTATAAGGTACAGGGTTGAGGGTTGAGGGTTTACAGTTGAGGGATAATATTTAGGGTTGAGTGTCTAAGTTTAAGTGTATAGGGTTTAGGGATTAGGGTTTAAGATATTGGGTATAGGGTTTAGGTATGGATTGATGGTATAAGGCATAGGGTGAAGGGCTGAGAGTGTATGGTTTAGGGTTTAGCATATAAGGGTGAGGGTATAGAGTATAGGGATGATGATAGAGGTTGTAGGGCTTAGAGTTTAAGGTATAGGGATTAGGTTTGAGGGTGTAGGGTTTAGGGTTTAAGGTATAGGGTTAAGGGTTGAGGGATTAGGACTCAAGTATAGGGTTGAGGGTTGAAGGATTGAAGGAGGGTTTATAGTTGAGGGATATTGTTTAGAGTTGAATGTCTAAGGTATAGGGTAAAGGGTGGAGGGTGTAGGGTTTATGGTTTAAGGTATAGGATTGATGGTTGAGGGATTAGGGATTAAGTATTGGGTTGACGGTATAGGCTATAGGGTTGAGGTTTGAGGGTTTACAGTTGAGGGATAATGTTCAAGGTTAAGTGTCTAAGGTTAAGTGTATAGGGTATAGGGGTTAGGGTTTAGGGTATGGGTTGAGGGTATAAAGCATAGGGCTAAGGGTTGAAAGTGTAATACTTAGGCTTTAAGTATAGGGTTGAGGGTTGAGGGTTAAGGGACAATGTTCAAGGTTTAGGGTATAGAGTATAGGGATGAGGGTTGAGGGTGTAGGGTTTAGGGTTTAAGGTATAGGATTGAGGGTTGATGGATAATTTTTAAGGTTTAGGGTTGAGGGTTGAAGGTGTAGAGTATAAGGATGAAGGTTGAGGGTGTAGGTTTTAGGGTTTAAGGTATAGGGTTTAGGGTTGAGGGATTATGGCTTAAGTATAGGGTTGAGGTTTGAGGATTTACAGCTGACGGATATGTTCAGGGTTTAGTGTCTAAGGTATAGGGTTAAGGGTTGAGAGTGTAGGGTGTAGGGTGTAGGTTTGACAGTATAGGGATGTTGCATTGAATGGAAACACACACACAAAGGGTTATGTCATTTACAATGACACCTATGGAATAACAAGGGAACTATGGTGAAGTTTCATATCACACAAAAAACAAGACATACACAATACTTATAAGATGTCAACATTTTTTGAAGAAAGGTCTCATAGATATACCTCAACCCAGTCCCCTACACACACATGATGACACTCCAAAAACCTTAACAAGTTTAGAAAATTAAAAATGTGAGTGTGATTTGAAAAAGTTGAAATTTTGTACCATTTAGAGCAAGCCAAAGGGAATTATTTCTTTGTGCAAGTGAAAGTGTGCTCATGTTATAACACGAGCACATTTTGTAGACTTCTAAAAATGATAAAAAAGGTAGGACACCCATGATCTAGGCTCACATGCTCTATCATTCTCTTTCTTGTGTATTTTATCTGACAAAAAAATGCTTTTTCCTGTTGTTGGGGAAAGCATATGCATTTTTACACATTCCACCATCTTTACCACCCATTTTTTTGTTTTTCAACTTAGGAAGGAGGAAGTAACATATTTTTACATCAAATTTGATTATATAAAGTCAAATTTGGATTTTTTTAGTGTTGCAATTTATTAAATATGATTTTTTGTTATAATTTCATATTATAGATTGGTTAATTCAATAGTTTTTAGTAATTCTATTAGAGTTATATAGAATTGAACATTGAAAATGAAGCAACTTCATGAAGAGATATAATGCTTGAGGAGTTTGATGCAATAATAAAAACAAACTACACATAATTGGGTAGTTTCTCAAATCAAATCTTGGGTTTAAGGTATGCCAAGTATTTATACATGTGCTTTACATTTTCCTTCATTTTCTTATGTTTCTTTATCACTTCTTATCATACATGCTTAATATAATTCTTTGATTTTTCTATCATGTTTATTTTGGAATTATATTTTTCTAAGTATTCAAAATTATGAGTGGTAAAATCATACTCATTTAGACCAGAACTATTTTCTTAAGTTAAAAAGTTCAATCAATTGCATCATAATCATCATATTTAGTTTCTTCTACCATGCAATCATAATCAAATGCATCATATTAATCATCCTTATCTTTATAGTACTCAACATATCCTTTATTAGAAGATAAATTTTCATCCTTGTTTATTGAGAGGGCATTTTCACATTCAAATGAAATAAATTTAGACAAAAGAAACTCAATGTATATTATATTTTTTTATAGTTTAACTCTATGTAACTCATTGAGAAGATTGAAATGTTGGAAAATAATTGATACTTTTAGATATTGATATTCCATGCAATTATATTATAAATACACATCAAATAATCTATCCCTATCTCTTCTACCAATAAGTATTTCACTCCTTTGTATCTCATAATCAATCCTTCACACTAAATATTAACTATTTTAATTATATCATAATTAATGCCCTTCACTACCCTTTATTTATCCTTTCCATTAATTTCTACCATTTTCTACCCTTTGTTTGTCATGTTTATTATGTGTGCAAAGGGAATCAATGGATTTTAATAGATTTCTATGCATTAAAGGAATGCTATATAGAGTTTTGTAAACTCTCTTATGAGTTTTACAACCCAATCTCTTTCTTAAATTCACAATCTAGACCCTCCACAACACCGATTCAAACTAATATCTATGGTTGATGCTATTTGTAATGTGTTAGTAGCTAAAGCTCAATATGTTGAGTTTCTTAAAGGAATGACACATATTATCTAGAAAATGTCTTTTCTTATAACTCCATCTATAAAAAACATATTAGATTCTCATTCAAATTTTATTGGCACACAAATTTGTATGTTGATGCTAGGATGTAACATGCACATGGTGATGTACCCAGTTAAGAAGTCTGATGTCTAGTTGTTTGAGGAATTTGAACTGCATAGGAAGATTCTTCATTACTCAAACTTTATTGTGGAATCCAATGTTCATTTTATCAAATATTATGGTAGGCCATCTTTAAAGAAGAACTTGTGAAAGGTGTGTGAGTCTAACCATGAGGCAATACTTGACACAATAAAGAGTAGAGCAAACCTAGATGGTTCATTTCATTGATTTGTAAGTATGTACATTGAATTTTTAAAGTCATGTTATTGATCACTTTATTTTGGTTATTAAAATATGTATCATTATCTTGTGTTCTAACTACTATGAAAATGAGAAAAGCACATATATTATAAAGTTCCAATTTTTTAAATCGCATTAATTCATAAACTTATACCTCTTCTTCATTCTAACTCAATATAACACAATCCATATGTTTCTTTTTTGACATTAATCATGGATAAAATATAAACCTATTTGTGTTTCTATGTTTTCAATGTTTCTTTTGATATTAGTGGTTGAAAGAGTATTAGTGTACCCTGCTCAACACTTGAATTTCCACTATATGAATATTACCATGCATAACAAATAACATTACCTTCACTTGGCACCCCTCGTATCATGTCATCTTCCTTGTTTCCCCTACCACCTGTCATCTTCCTTGTTGCCACTATCACTTGCCATCTTCCTTGTAGCCTCTCCTTGTCTCATGTCTTCTTCCTTGTCACCCCTCCTTTTCTCATGCTATCTTCCTTTCTTCCACAATAACTACCTTCATCTCATGGGTTTTCCATCCATTACTTGACCACTATATGCATCTTACTATGTTGTATCTTCCCTTTGACTATTTTCCCCCTTTATCCAAGGTGATTGCATTGATTTCACAATATACTGATCTTATTAGTGACACAAATGATGTCCTCCTTTAAAGCTTCCCTCCTTGACCAATATACTTGAATGCTTAGTGATACACAATTAGGGTATTATTATACATAAGGTATAGTTTTCTATAGATATATTTGCATTTAAAATTTATCTTCAATTTCCACATGTAGACCTCTTGGACTACCTTCCATAATGGTCATGGGTGTGATCTTGTGAAATTAGGCATCCTCATGTAATTAGTTTTGGTTTTTTGGTTCCTTGGTCTTTACATGCTTTAATTTAATGTTTAATATTATATGTCACACTTTGATTAGTACTGTACAACATATAATTTGGGAGTGCACATCTACTATTTGGCTATTTGGATCCCTTTATTGATATTCATTATCTACATCCATGTCAACATTCACATTTTTTGAAAAAGATGAATCATTTGAAATAACTATATTATTTTATGTCTTTATTTTATTCTTGATATTTTTAAGATTCTTCTCTAAGATAGGATCATCTTGTGCTTCTATTTCTTCAATCTTAGTTGTAAAGTGTGCATTCTCCATCACACTAAAATCTTCTTCAGACTTCATAATTAAATTTTTCATATTTAGGTTATGGCCAAGTTGATTAGCAGTAGTAGCACCTAGTGATTTGGCATGAATTTATTCTCCTTCTTATGTAATGATAGAACCCTTTTTGTTTCCCCTTTAAAAACTTCGACTAATCGCTACCCCTTTTTTCTATCCCTTAAGAAAATCTAAGGAATTTTTTGAGGGTTTAGGTAAAAATGCATGGGATGATGAGATATATGATGATAGGACTTAAAAATTTATGATGAGCCTTATTTTTACATATTTACATGTTTAGTAAAAACTTGTACCGACAATCTCTGAAGAGCCCTAGGTGTGAAAAAGAGGAAAACTTTGATGATCTCTTTGTTGTAAATCGTGACACTTGCAACTATTATATTTGAAGGTACAAGGTCACATAGGGTCCCTCTATAATAACCTCTCTCACTTTTTTATATCTCCAATCCATTTGGTCATGATGATAATTTTTTGTACATTGGAAAAAGCATCAAACAGATGTAGTGTAAAGTTGCAAGTTGGTATAATTTTCATTATGTTCATCATGTGACCAAACCGAGAATTCAAAAAAAATTGGGTGGGTGGGTTTATGCTATTCAAGGTCCTCTTTCACACCCTATCATGCTAGATCATTCCAAGCCACATTGTACCAACAATCTCTTAAGGGCCCTAAGTGTGAAAAAGTGGAAAACATTGATGAGATATTTTTAAGAAACTATGCCACTTAAAACCATTTTTTATAAAGGTAGAGGGTCATTTAAAGTACATCTACAATAACCTCTCTTAGTTTTTATATCTCCAATTCATTTGTCCATGGTGACAATGTTTCAGATGTTGCAAAAAGTGTCAGTTACACTAAAGAGAAAGTTTTTAAGAGGCATAATATTTTTTTCATTCATCATGCAACCAAAATGATAGTTCCAACATGTATAGGTGGGTGGGATTATTCTAGGAAAGGTCCCATTTCACACCCCAACATTCCAAATTGATCCAAGATACATTGTACTAGTGCTTTCTCTAAAGGACCTAAGTGCCAAAAAGTGGCTAATTTTGACAATCTATTCTCAAAAACCATGGTACTTAGAAACATTATGTCTAAAGGTATAGGGTCTTGTAGGGCCCCTCTACAATAAAATCTCTCACATTTTCATATCTTGAATCCATTTGGCCACGGTGACAACTTTTCAGATATTGAAAAAATTGTCAAGAGGCATAATTTTTTTATTTTTCGTGTAGCCAAACCAGCAGATCCAACACATATGGGTGGGTGGGTTTATGCTAGGAAAGGTCTTGTTAGCTCTCAAAAATGCAAGTAAAGGGTTCCTCAAGAGGTTGCCAATCTCTTGATACATTTTAGGGTAACAGACAAGGTTGAATGGCTTAAACCTTCTACTCTTCAGGTGATGCTAGACCTAGGTGGGTGTACATGTATGAATTGGGAAGACTTGACTTTTGATCTTCTCTTCTTGCAGTGATTTGTCCACGATGGAAGATGGAAGTGGAAAAATAAAATAAAATTTGATATAAATTGTATACCAATATTCAAAGCTAAATCCTAATATGCTCAATTAATAGATGTAAAGAAAATGAATGAATCTAAATGGTGAAATGCAGAGACTAGTGCCTTATTGGGTATGCAGAGTCAAATGAAATAGAAATGGGAAATTTATTTCTGGAGAATACTCAAATTGTTTGGCATATGTTTTGTTTATAACTTGTATAAACATGCAAAACTGTGACTACTAAGCTCTTCTTAATGATCCAGATGAATTTCCTTGATTACTGTGATTAATCAAAAGGATTTAATCCCTCCTTGAAAGAACCAATCAATTAACCACATAGATACAACAAATGTGCATTGATAAATTAACTATAAACTTGTTATATCAATTTAAACAACCAGAAAGCATCAATCTTGGAGACAACTTAATAATACTTTCAATAAATTCAACAGATAATTGACACTAGAAATGAGCTACGACATCAACTAATTCTCATTAAAATCTCCATTTTGAAATCATACATCATAGTCCCTGTTCTGTGGAAATTCCATTCCTATCCTCCTACCTAATCTATCTCTACTCTCTCTTTATCAATTGAGAATGAATATTTATACATTTTCATCTGAAGAGACACAATGATTTGTGTATCCAAACATCAGCCAATAGTTCACATTCAAGCCCTGCTAAGCGCCCGCGAAAACATTTCGTAGTCACACCGAAGGCTGATGTCTCGCCGAAAGTCATCTTGCATCCTTTGTCTTTTGCTGTAACATTCTATTGTCAGGGAGATGTCCCATAGACCATATTTGTCATATCGAAAGTTGTCCCTCCATCTTGTGTGTCACTAAGACAATTCATAGTCAGGGGAGGTCTCATAGATCACATTGCACCTCGTGGTAAATTTTTGGTCACTGAGATGTAACCACCCTTTCGCTGATGAAATTAATCTTACCGATGAAATAAATTTCATCGGCAAGACTATGAATCTTCGAAAAGACTCATACCAATGCCAAATGTCTCGTCGAAGTATTCTATCAGTGTAACTTTCAAATTTTGGTGAAACTCATGCCAATGACCCTTTCTCTTGCTGATGCATATCTTTATCGGTGTGACACTTGAGTCGGAAAGACTACATAACTTCCTCCTGATAGCCATATGATGGAAACCTTTTGCGCTTTATCGGTAAGACCCGATGCATTCGCCAAGACCTCTCTCTGATGAAAAAGTTTCTCACCGAGATGTATATCCTTATCGGCGATTGGCAAGACACATCAAACTCGCCAAGACCTCATCGCGAATACCTTTTGTTTGGCCAAAGTGCTTGCTCATTTTGCGCTAGTCGGTGAGACATAAAGAGTATTCCAAGACTTCACCTCGAAAAAAAGTCTCTTGCCAATATGAATCTTCTGTCGCCGAAACAATGTGTTATGTCCTGCCGATAGGTGCCTATAGATGAATTTTGATCTCTGTGACACCAAAGAAGTCTTGCTGATAGACCTACAATAGATATATATTAGCAAAAAATTCATTATGAGTCAGAGGGACCATGGTAATCTCATGCCGATATGGACTGTTATGTGAAATACTCAGACCTAGATGGATTTTATTGGACAAATATGGGAAAAATGTGAGCAAAATATTATGAAGAGAGGCCTTGAGCATATGGTGAGGAATCGATTGGAAACTTAGGGATATGAAAAGTTGACTATAAAATATTCAAAATTTTACAGTTCTAACAGGTCCTATTTTTCATCCTGGGATGTCAGATTGATCTAGGCTACATTGTACTAACACTTTCTCTTAAGAGACCTAAGTGCCAAAAAGTGACAAATTTTGACAAGACATTTCTAAAAAATGTGACACTTAAAAAAGTTTCATATGAAGGTATAAGGTTTTGTAGGGTCCCTCTACAATAACCTCTCTTAGTTATTTATATCTCCAATCCATTTGGCCATGGTGATATGTTTTCACATGGTGAAAAATTATCAAATGCATTGAAGAGAGAGTTGCAAGGTAGCCCAATTTTTGTTATTTTTTTCATGTAACCAAACTGGTAGTTCCAACACATCTAGGTGGGTGGTTTTATACTATGCAAGGTATTTTTTCACACCCTAGCACACTGGATCGATCTAGACTACATTGTACCAGTGCTTTCTCTTAAGAGACCTAAGTGCCAAAAAGTGGCAAATTTTGACAAGCTATTTCTTAGCAATCATGGCACTTAGAGACACTCTAATTGAAGGTAGATGGTATTATAGGGTCCCTCCATAATAACCTCTCTTATCTTTCATATCTTTAATCCATTTAGCCATGGTGACAAGTTTTCACACGTTGCAAAAAATGTCAAATGTATTGAAGAGAAAGTTGTCAAGAGGCATAATTTTTGTTTTGTTCATCATGCAGAGAAAACGACAGTTCCAAAACATCCAGGTGGGTGGTTTTATGCTAGGAAAGGTCTTGTTTTTCACCTCAACATGCTAGATCTATCCAAGCTACATTGTACCAATGCTTTCTCTTAAGATCCCTAAGTGCCAAAAAGTGGCAAACTTTGATGAACTATTTCTCAAAAATAATGGCACTTAGAAACATTTTTTCTAAAGGTATAGGGTTACATAGGGTCCCTCTACAATAACCTCTCTCATTTTTTCATATATTCAAGTTGTTCCACTATGGAAACAATATTTTAGATGTTGCAAAAAGTGGCAGTTGCATTCAAAAGAAAGTTGCAAGGTAGCATAATTTTTGTTTTGTTTTTCATATGGCCAAATTGATAGTTCAAACACATTCAAGTGGGTGGGTTTATGCTAGGTAAGGTCCTATTTTGTACCTTAGCATGTTGGATTGATCTAGGCTACATTGTACCAATTCTTTCTCTTAAGAGCCTTAAGTGCCAAAAAGTGGTGAACTTGACGAGCTCTTTCTCAAAAATTATAGCACTTAGAAATTTTAATTCTAAATTTATAGGGTCATGTAGGGTCCCTCTACAATAACCTCTCTCATTTTTTCATATATATAAATCATTCCACCATGGCGACAATGTTTTAGTTACATTCAAAAGAAGGTTGCAAGAGAGCCTAATTTTTGTTCTTTTCATTGTGTGGCCAAACTGATAGTTCCAACATGTTAGGGTGGGTGGGTTTAATGCATTCCAAGTCTTGTTTTTCACCCTAGCATGCTAGATCATTCCAAGCTACATTGTACCAGTGCTTTCTCTTAAGAGCCCTAAGTGCCAAAAAGTTGTGAACTTTGACAAGTTGTTACTCGAAAACGATGACACTTAGAAACATTCCATCTCAAGGTATAACATCATGAAGGGTCTCTTTACAATAACCTCTATTAGTTTTTTATATATCCAATTCGTTCCACTATGGCGACAGTATTTCATATGTTCCAAAAAGTGTTGAAGTTGCATTTAGAAAAAAATTGTCAAGAGACAATGTTTACAATTCCAACACATTGGGGTGGCTGCAAAATAAATCCACTTTATGATTTTTGGTCAATGTAGGTGTCTTTATACTCTTATGACTGAATGATCTACACCAAAGAACTAGTCTCCTCCATTAATTGAACTCAATGCAGTCATAAATGTTTTGTTAAATATAGGAATATATATTTTTTTTTAGATGAAGGAAAGTGGGCATGAACAATAACTCTATAAATTTGAAGTAATTATCGGTCAACTAGAGGATGGGTACTTGAATATACTTGAATAAAATTATTGGAAAAATAGTGTAAATTGTTTGTACTTTGTCTTAAATAAAACTTGATTCCATAACCATATGATAAAAATATTGCATCCATGACCACAAACACATAGTGGTGTAGGAAAGATAATAATTAACCAACAAATATAGGTGAAATGAGCTTGAATATCACCATAAAAAAAGTTAATAAAAAAGGCCAAACATAGGATACCAGTGGGAAACTAAAAAAGGTAAATGTACATCATGATAAAAATCATCACATCCTTTTTGCCTTTATTTTATCAATACAACAAAATATTAGGAATGAATGAATATAAAAGCATTTTATTCAATAGTGTGATGATGCTTACAAACAATAATACATAAATCTAAAAATAAGTTATGAAGCATGGAACACACTTGGATTTTAAATATTTGAAGTAAACCATCTATAAATATCCATTGAAGCTTGTCATTGTATAATGGACGCAACACATTATTATCAAAAAACTTGAAATTAAAAATATATTCCTTAATTAGCTCTTTTTCCTTATGTTTTCATTACATGATTGAGAGACAAACAAATCAACATTTTTTGAAGAACTTCGTTTATTATAATGAAATAATATAGGAACATTTTTGTAAGAATGGATTGGAATAACATTAATCATTTATAGTTATGTCAAATCATTATTCATTTATTTAAATAATCATTTATAATGCAACTATGAACACCATCAATAAAAAAGATATGTATTAACCAAATAGCCATATAGGCATACATCAATATATGTCGATATAAGTACAACATATATACAAAAAATCCATATAGGCTTACAAAAATGCCATATGGGCATACGATGTCATATATATGAAATACAAATTATACGTTCTAAAATGCCATATAGGCATACAATAGAGGACCCTAATAAATAGTCATTTCCCTCTAGGTGAAGGAAATAGATCATGAGTGGCCTTTGATCATTGAGGGGATGGAGACGTGTGTGATGGTGGTCTACTTTGAATTCATTTACTAGACCTCTTGTTTAAAGATTCACGGAGTTGCACCTATTACAATAAAAAAGTATAAACATTGATATATAGAAACTACATTATAAAATGAAATATTTAACAAAAATAATCACTTAACACAAATAAATGATCTCTCTCCTCATCCACAACAACATAAATCTCATTCTCTAGCATTGTAAAGCCCTATAGCAACCATTTAGATAAAAATTAAACTACAAATGAATAATCATTTATTTTTTCAATAATAGACAACTAAAATAATAAATATAATGTGAAATTTACTATTCTACCTCATACCTTTGTCAAAGGCATCAAGTTCACTACTGTTGTATCAAAACCATGTTCCACTATCCTATCAATAACAAGAGTGTCTACTTGCATCATCTAAAAATAAAACAACATTACTACATTACGAAAACTAGAAAATTATAACTACATTTTAGAAATAAATATTGATTTCTAAATTTTTTAAGGGGATCAAGTTATTTTTTGGTAAAAATGGTTTCAATTTGTGTCTTCCTACTAACAAGTGTTGCCAAGTCATAGTTGATTTGATTAGAGGTAAAACAAGTTTTGAAGGGACCCTGAAACCCTTTACAAAAAGAGAGTTGCTTCAAAAGACAAGCACACAGATCAACAAACAACTAACAAGCAACAAAACAAAAGAAAAACAACTGCCAAAAATGGAGGAGAAAAAATAATTATAGATTCTTTAGAATATTAGCAGCCTCCATATCACTTTCAATTATCTTTTGATACACTTCCATAACTTAAGAATTTTTTTTGGTAGGTACCCCTGCTTTCAGCTTAGTTTTATTGTGGGTCCAAGTACAGGGCCCCATTTCACTTACCTCTTTAATCAAAATACTGGGAAAACCAACAAAATTCCCATTAGCATCCTTACCATCTGAAGCTTCCTCCATCCATTGCCTATTCCTAGTAGCATCCTTACCACTCGAAGCTTCCTCCATCCATCACCTCGCCTTCTCATTGAGCATACTCAAACCATTCGCTTCATTCCTCATAGTAAATTTGGTCACATCCACAACCTTATCCAATTTCATATTAGCCTATTCCATTTTCTCTCTCAAGGCCACCATCCTTTTTTCAAAAAAAATCTTCAACTTTAACATTTCATCAACAACAATATTTATAGCATCAAAAAGTTGGTTAATTTGAGCCTGTAGAGAGGACTACAAAAATCCCCCAACTTTACTCACATCCCCATGAACCTTCATTAGTCATATTTAGTTCATGGAAATCCCATTTGAATACTCTAAACCAAGAGATAAAACCATCATTCGTCAAGCCCAAAACATTAGGTAAATCCTCCTAGTTAAAATTGAACATATCCATAACATCTACTTCAACCTCTTGGGAGTCACTATTCAAATTTTGACTATCAATCACCTATTTACCTTTTTTCCCAGCAATCAACATATGCATTTTGTGAAGAGAGCTTGCAATTTCATCAGCAATAGTCCTCTCTCTATTCTGCATCTTCATCCCCTATTCAGGCATATCCATGTTATCCTACCTATCGACAACATTTAAAGGAGACTCAACACCAATTGACTCCTCCTGGACAGGACTACCAATCCACTTAGTCATATTCTTGCTACCCCCACCCTTCAAGCCCTTTTTTCTCTTAGACCCAAACACAAGGGGCATCCTGATCTTTTGCTAAGCAACAACTTTCTTCCATTTCATTAGGCCAAAGGATTCACCCTTCCCATTTTTTTTAGGGTTTTTCACCAACCCCCTCATCACTGCAAGTATCATACCCCATGGAAATAGGGGTATATTTACCTTTCTTACCACCCTTAATAGGAGCAGGAGGCTCCGAATAGACTTCCATTGAAGCCTCTGAGTCAAGTTCATAATCATCATCCGCTTCTGACCCAATCTCATACTCCAAATCCAAATTATTTTTCTTACCTTTAGGAACCTTCTCAGGGTGCTTAAGAACCACATAGGACTTGGCATAATCTGAAATGAGGAGGATTAATCCAACATGAAGAACATTATTTTAAGGATTACGCTTTTGATCATTAATCCTACATTCCAAGGACACCAACAAATAGAAAGGAAAATGAACTTTCTTCTTGTGCCTAAATTGGTTCACAAGAAAAATATGATAACCAGAAAGGACTGAGAAAAAAATTCTAGAGTTAATACCTCATGAGTTCTTCTACGATATATCCCCAAAGATCCTTGATAGAACTAGGGTAGTAGCCACCACATTTAGCTCTCTCCAACTTCTTCCTTTCATCATATTTAAAGAAAATATCCAATGCGAAATTGGAATCCTTCTTGTCTCTATATACTTTCCTCCCCTTAGTAGAAAGGCCCATGATACTAGCAATAAGGTCTTCATTTATGTCAAATTTTGTTCCACCCAACTTAAGAGTCCTATTATGCCAACCCTTAACAAACATCTTTGTTGCCTTCAGATCATTCCCATGGAGTCTCCCAATATACAATGTAATCCCACCCAGCTATAGTCGTTCCCACACTTTAGACTTGGATTTTAGAGTAGCACAAGAGAATGGCTCAACCCTGTTCCTTTCTCTTCCCATGATCATAGATGCAATGAAACCCTATAGCTTGAGAAATTTTTACAAAATGAGAAAAAGCCTCGATAACAAAGGTAAAGAATAACCCACAATCCATGTGAAAATGTCAAGCTGGCATAAGGTAATTATTATTCTTAAAGGCCACCCCATACAAATTATTTTCAAATCATCAGAAAACCAAGAAAGATCCAATTTAGAATCACACCAAAGGGTAACCTTCCACAAGATTAGGGTCAAGTGGAAAAAGGTCATTATGAAACCGACACCCTCCTTAGAATTTTTGGAGATCATTATTAAGACAAACAAGGGCCTCTATTGGAAGGGGATATTCCTCATCCAAAATCCTATGTAGGCTAACCCCAATGTTAGCAAAAAATTCCGCTAAACCATTACCCTCTTTGAAAATATGTGATATATAGACTTCATCAAAGGAATTCAATATATCAATTACATCCAAAATTATGGATTCAATAGTCCATTACGGGGGAGTAGAATTCTTAATGTTATTAATAACAATTAATGAATCCACCTCTAACCCAACTTTCCTAAAACCCTTAGAATGAGCAACCTTCAACCCATGATAGGTAGTTGAAGCTTCTGCAAAGTGGTTTGGCTAGGTTCCCAAAGGGAGCGCCACTATGCAAATAAACCTACCATCAAAATTTCTCAACACTCCCCCACAACCATCAAGACTTGGATTACATTTAGCAGGTCCATCAAAATTGAATTTTACCCAACCAGCAGGGGGGCCTTCCAAACATCATCATCTCTTGAAGCTTTACCTTTATTCAAAGGAAGAGAGATATCACAAAGAAACTTCCAATTATGAATAATAGCAATGTCACCTAACATAACTACCACCTTAGGGCCATTCTAAAAAGGAAACCTTAGATAAAAAAATTATCCATGATACCTGCACAAATCTTAAAGGCCACACTGATAGAGGTAAGAGTAGAATTCCTAAAAATTTTGTTGTTTCGTTCCAGCCAAATACCCCATGTGAGGTGAGGAACAAAAAGGGACTAGAGAAAGAGCAAAGCAGGATTAGAGGAAGGTCCCATCCATTGAGACCACAAGTCCCCAATCAAGGAAGGAAACACCCAGGAGAGATTCCAAAGAGATAGTGCATGAGCCCACACCTCCCTCACATACCTACAACCAATCAAAAGATGATACGAATCCTCTACATATTCTTCATAGAAAAATCATTTGTTAGGAAGCATAAAACCTCTTTTGACAAGATTATCAATGGTCAAGACCTTTTTTTGGCAAAGAAGCAAGAAAAAAGATTCACCTTAGGAATCAACTTGGGAAACCAAAGAGAAGCCCAAAAGGGAACAAGGCCAATAGAAGAAACTTGAAGAGAAAAGGCCAAAGACAGAGAATTTACCATTGGATGAGAACTTCCAAACAAGCTTATCAACTAGGGCATAAGAGGGAATATGAATAAAAGATAAAGCTTTAAAGAGACCTTCCAAACTAGGTTCCATCTCATGCAATATTTTCCACTACAAGTCATCCATATAATGAACAACAAATCTTCCAAACTTGTGAATAAATAAATCCATAAAAGGAAGATCCCAAGGCTCATCTTTGAGTGGCCCATTACCAAACCAACAATCATCCCAAAATAAAAATATTTTTTCATTCCCAAATTGCCACTACAATCCCTTAGACACAATTTTTCTAGCCTTTACCATAAAATTCCAAAGGGTAGAACTAGACGGGGGAGAGAAACCACTAGAAAGAAGATCCCTTATATGGTGCACTCCTCTAATGTACTTTCCAATAAATATACAATCCCACTCACTATTGGAAAAGATTAGGTTCCATAGTTGCTTAGCAAGTAATGCCATTTTAAATTCTCTAATTTTACAAATGTCAAGACCACCCAACTTTTTAGGCCTGCAAACATCATCCCAAGAGACTAGGTTTATTATTTTATTCTCTTTAACCCTAGACCAAAGGAAATTCTTCTGAATACCTTCTAGCTTATCCACAAAATTTCATAACATATGAAACAGGCTAAGAGCATAGACTATAAGATTCTCAAAAGTAGATTTAATTAATTGCACTTTCCTAGCTTGAATCAACAATGCCCCTTTCCAACTAGACAATTTAGAGTTAAACTTATCTATCAATCCCTACCAGAAAGAGTCAAGAACCACATTTTAACACAAGGGAAGACCTAGGTAATACATAGGTAATTCCCCAATCTGACATTACAAAACCCTCACAATTTTATGTTGCCTACATTTAGGAGTGTTGAGAAAGAAAATAATACTTTTAGGAAAGCTAATCTTATGCCCTAAAGCCACCTCATACTTTTGCAAAATAATTTTAATAGCTTTGGATTCCTTAATTGATGATTTCCCAAGCATAAGAGTATCATCCACAAACTATTGATGAGAGAAAATATGATTTTGAGATGGAGGAGACAATCCTGACAGCTGGCCATTATTGATAAATCTTTGGATTAGGGGCCCCAAAGATTCAACCATAATAATAAAGAGAAAAGGAGAGATGGGATCTCCTTTTCTCAAACCCCTTGAGTATCCACAGAGAGGAGAGGGGGATCCATTAACAATAACAAAAAACTTTGGAGTAGAGATCAACTGAAGCACCAAAACCACCAATTTCTCCCCAAAACCAAAAGCTTTTAGAATTTTAGAAAGAAAGCCCCAATCAACTCTATCATAAGCTTTAAGCAAATACAACTTCAAGAGAAAACTAACATGTTTATTAAGAGATAAAGAATGGATATTCTCATGAACAGTGAGGATGGAATCAAGGATTTTTCTACCCACAACAAATCTATTTTGTTGGATCGAAATAATTTGAGAAATAATCTTCTACAATATCACCATCAACACCTCAGAAAAGATTTTATAAATGGAGTTATACAAACTAATAGGGTGGAATTCATCAAAAGAGGAGGCCCCTGGTTTCTTAGGAACAACAACAATAAAGGAGGATTTTAATTCCTTCAAAATATTACTATTGCCAAAAAATTCCTTTGTAGCATCAATAACATCCTTCACAAGAATATCCTAAAAATACTAAAATAAAAAACATTAGAAAACCATCAGGACCAGGTGCCTTGCTACCTTTAAAAGAGAAGACTTCACTTTTAATCTCATCTTTAAGAGGGATCCGAGCCAGTTTCCAATTTAACTCATTAGAGATGATATGAGGAATACCCTAAAGAAGATCATCCTGACACCCAAAATCCAACACACTTTCTACAAATAACAAGTTCAAGAAAAAGGAAGAAGCAACTTGCTACAGATTCACCTCCTTATCCAACACCTGACCATTAAAATTTATAGAATTAATATGGTTGGAAGCTTGGTGTTTCAGCGTAGAGAGGTGAAAGAACCTCATATTCTTGTACCCACTTTTTAACCACAAAATTCTAGACCAATGCTTCCAAAATTCCTCCTCCTTAGCCACAATATTGTGCAACCTAGATAATAGGGCATTCTCCTTCTGAGTGAGAGCTTGGTCATAACTAGGAACCTAAATAGATTGTTGAACTATGAAAATATCTTGATTAACATCTTCCTTCTCAACAAAAATGTTCCCAAATGAGGACCTACTCCACCTCCTAACATTATTTTTCATGTTAACCAATTTCTTTGCAACCCTGTATATAGTCAAACCATCCACTTGAATGTTCCACCAAGCTTGAATTAAAATTTTCAAGTTTGGATGAAAAGTCTACTATTGGAAAGAGGCACTACACAAGTCATTTGGTGTTGTCATTGATGGAAACCCTAGTCAGTTATCCTATCTACACTTCAGTATTTTCTCGTACTGGAAGTCGGATTGAAGATATGTGTTAACTGTCAAAGCTAAAAACAAACATCTGACAGAATTGTGTACATTGGCTCATACATGAATTCATGTCATCATTTTGTGTTGTGGATCTTAGGGAAGGTATTTTTATGTATTAAATATGTTATTTTTGAATCATAGAGCCTCATATTGATTGGTGTGCAAGTTAGAAGATCCGGTTTATTGATTTTCAGTTTAACAGTGCAAAAAGGTTGATTAGATGAATGTAGTGTGTTGTGGATATTCGAGGAATAATTGTTGAAGTTTTTTCATGTTCAAGGATGGTTTTATGGGTCCTCACTATGTTTTGGACAAAAATTGGTTGATTCACATTGATAATTGTTTATGGATTGAGCCGATAGTTCGTACATGTTTTATATTTTGTAAAAACTGACATGTAGTTCATGAAATCTCTTGATGCAGATATATATAATTGATTGTTCATATCATTTTGAGATATATGTGAGATGTGTTGTGATAAGAGGTAGAAGTTAGAAGGATTATAGATTGATTATGCATAGTCTCATTTGAGCAGAACAAAGATTGGCGATTTGGATTAAAGTAGTCAGAGTTTCAAGTGAAAAATTAGATAGAGTGTGAAGAATGTTGTCAATGTGCTTAACCAAAACTACAATCAAGCATCAGCAGATGTGATTTTCTCAGTTCAAATCTTCTAGATGTAATCCAAATTCTTTTATAAGATAGTGAGTCTTCTTTTGAGCAGTGAGCTCTAGGAAGTGCACCTAAATGCATGTGCATTCCCCATTTGTAAACACTATTTTGAGTACACTCATATTATGTATTATCCTCCATCATGGTTTTTCCCCTAGTAGGGTTTCCACACAAAAAAATCCTTGTGTTATGGTGTTGCACGGTTGATTGATTTGTGTTTTTGCATCTTTCTTTTGGTTCAATGCTATAAGTGGTTTAAAGATAAATTTAATAAAGTTAAATTTTGTAGAACATTGATTCACCCCCCCTCTCATTGTTCCTTGATTCCAACAACTGGTATCAGAGCCTAGTTCCTCAAAAGAAGTTTAATAGCTTGGGGAAGATCCGAGAAAGTGATTCAATGGATTTCGACAATCTTCAACAACAACTTTTTGTGGTGCTAGATGATCTTGATCAGTCCAAATCTGAAGTTTGAGAATTGCAATCAAGCCTCATTAATGCTGAGAAATTCATTCAATCATTGAAAGATAAAATAAATATGTCTAGGGAAAAGAGAAAGGATCTCTATGATCAACTCAAGTAGAATGAGAGTAAAAGCATGGAAGATGAATAACTAAGTCAACCCTTGAAGGAAAAGATAGAAGAATGTGAAAATCTCACCAGAGATAATGTTGTCCTAAAGCATGAGATGGAATCTATTGTGATGAGGATGACCAAGGAGATTGAAGAAATAAAGAAGAATGAAGAGAATATTACTCAGTCCTTACAAGAAAAATCTAAAAAATGCAACAAAATTAATGATGGATTCAATCAGTTGGAGCTTGACTTGCAACAATCCAAAAATAATGAAGAACTTGAAAGACATATCGTTACTCTCAGGGATGAACTTCTACTAAAAATGAATTCAAGGAGAAGTTCAAGATTAGATCAGCTAAGCTTGATGAACTGATAAGCAAGGTCTCGGATATGAGAAAGGAGAAAGCTCTGGATCTAGACAAAGGAAATTCAGGCAAGGAAATCAAATGAACAAATCTAGAAGGTATCTGGTAAGACAACCTAATGCTCAAAAGTTCAATAGATACTGTTTTGTTTGCAATAAATTTGGTCATTTGGCTGCTCAATGTAGAAGGAGAATGAATCCAAGTGTTCCATCATTCTCTGATCAATGTTTCAATTGCAATAAGTATGGTCATAAGTCAATTGAATGCAAAAATATGTCAAACAAATTTTTCAATAGAAATGTCAAATACTATGCTTGCAATAGATTTGGCCATATTGCTAACCGGTGTAGATCAAGAAAAAATCAATGGAATAACTAGTCTGGACAAAGAAATGTCATGTTCTATAATTGCAACAAATTTGATCACATTGCAAGATTTTGTAGAAGCAAGAAGGGTCCGGTAAACAAAGGGAAAAATATGAAAAAGGATGATAAGGGAAAATGAAAATTCACTATGGATGAGATCAGGAAGCAAATGAAGAAGAAATGGGTGAAGAAGAGTGCTTCTTGATGCAGGAAATGGATCCACACTTGAATCTAGTGCCGAAAATTCCTCTGGGAATTAGTTTAAGGCCTCTGGCCTAGGGGGACCTCTCAAGAAAATATTTTACCCCCTGGTGGTAGTTGGTACTGAGATGTAGTAGATTGAAATGGTTGGATTAGTAATCTACACATGTTTTGGGAACTCTTGTGGAGGAAATTTATTGAAGATCCGCAGACGAATTTTCTTTCACATTCTATGGAAATAGGGTATCTAGAAGACCTAGGGAAAAAGCATTTACTACAACAAAAATTTAGGTTTGTGAATGATAAAATGGTTACCTCTATTCCTCATTTGTCACATTGCATTTTGAGAAGAAGAAGTTTGGAGAGCTCTGCAAGTTAATTTTGGTGAGAGACAAGTCTAAAGGTGATTCAACGATCAAACGCTAATCCAGTGAAAGGTATTTATTTGTAAACTTGTGAACTTGAAATTTCTAGAAATGGTTGCTTCATTGGTTGTTGATATTAAAGATATACCCCACCTAAAATTCAAATGACACCCATTCAAATCAATTGAGACATAACCATTAGGTGCATTTTCTTTCATTTCATATGGTGTTTTGCATATTGAAGATATTAGGGTATACATTCATGCAAATGTTGAGGAATTAGGAAGCTCCTAGTTGTTAAATCTGTACACAAATCACATTGTGGGCGAAGATCTCTATGTAAGGCCTGAATTTAAGACTTTGGAGGAGAAGAAGTTCGCACAAACTGTGAATTTTCCTATGTTCGATGAAAATGAATAGGTCTGATACATATTGAGTCAAGTGCATGCCAAATTCATGTGGTTAAGTCATCCTTTCAAGATCACAAAGGAAGCTATAAGGATTGTAATTGGTATGAATTCATTCGGTGGGTTGCCAACATTGAAATCTATGAAAAACCAAACAGTCACTAAGGCAACTAGTTTCATTTTCGATAAAAGAGCCATAAAAATTAATGACATCGTTGAAGTGGATGTAAGATTTACTTCTATCATTATTGGATACAAAATCTATCACTCCGGTTGGGATAACTCTGTATCTGATACTGCAATCTATGCAGCTTATCAAATGATCAAGGAAAATGTAGAATATGATTTATGTGAGTTACTCTAAAGCCAACTAATTGAAAATCTTGGAAAAATCAAGAAGGACAAGAAGAACTCTTTAAAGTATGGAAATCTATTGTTATGTCTATTGTTGTACTTCATGAATGAAGTTCTGGGAGTTGGTAAATTTCAATGGAAAAGTGATAAACCGGTAGTTGTTCAAATCAGAGACATCTTATATGGGATTGGTGACAGCAAAGCAAGGAAGACTACTATCTGGGGTTACTTCAAAATCTCTTAGAGTGAAATGTAAGCCAGGGAAAGGATTCCTACATCTATTATGGAGAAATATAAGGACACTATTTTCTTCATGGTTGAAATTGATCAGTGTTTTATGGAAGCAACAGATCCTAGAACAGTTTGGATAATGCCAAAACCTTGGGATCTGATAGAAGAAAGGTTTGGTACCTTTGAAGAGAATAATATGCAAGTTCATTTAGAACTAAAGAAGCCTATGATAGTCTGAAAAAGTGAGAAAGCAAGTTGAATCTTTTGCAGAAAGCATGGGCCTATCAGCTGAAGTAGTGAGGGAAGCTAGGAGGAAAAGAGAACAAGTTGACAAAGGAGAGTCTGCTAGAACTGAGTTAGCTAGTTTGGAAACATCCTATACTAGAACTAGATCTACAAGGAGATTTGCACTCTCATCTGGTCCTACAAATAAATCAAGCCCAGTGAAAGCTCGAGTCAAGACATCCAGAAGAGAAGGAAAAAGGAAGAAGGATAAAAGAAAAAGAGTCTATGTTGTTGTTACAGATGATGAAGAAATCGAATCAGATGAAGAAGTGAGAGAAATAAAGCATAAGGGCACAAAGGCATTGAAATTCTCTAAGGACAATCCCTCCAGTGAAGAGAAAGCAAAGAAAAGGGTGAAAACTGATAATTTAGGTATGTTTGTAGAGGAAGTGGAAAAAGCTTTAATCAAGGATGGTAATCTCATACCACTTTTTGAATGGTATGACACTTTTGATAGTGCTGGTCAGAGAACTCTTGAAGAAGCCACAATAAAATATTTGAATATTTTCATTATGACTCTCATAGAAATAATGTCAAATTTTCCTAAAGGACTATATGAAGTCCTAGAAATGAGAAGATTAAATGCAAGAACTAAAGAAGAACAAATGAGAGAATGCATGCTTGTTGATCTATGTCCAGTAATTTCAATAGATGAAATGAAGAAAATCACCAATGATGCTAAAAGGTATTTTAAGAGAAAAAAAAGGGTGAATAAGCTTATGATTAGGCAGATTGAATAAGTGGAAAAAGGCACTAAGAAAGTTCTTAAGGTTGTTCTATTGAAGAACAAATATAATGTTGTTTTTGAAGAAATTCATGATGAAGATGTTCCATCTGGTCCATAAATTGAAGAAGTGAAAGAAGACACAATTGAGGATACTATGAATCCTCTAGATATGCAAGATTTTGAAATTCCTATGGAGACTGAAGCTCCTAAAGTTATGTAAGTTGAAGCAAAAGAGATTCCCAAAGCCAAGCAAGAATCTATGATTGAAGAAAGGAAGGTTGAGGCAAAGGAGGTTGCTATGAAAGAAAGAGACACTGCAAAGGTAGTAAAGGAGTTTTTAGAAGAACAACAAGAGGAGTTTGACCCTGAATTGATTGAAGTTCCTATCAACTTTGCTACTCTATCTCCTATTGAGAAGCTGAAGGTAACATCATTTGCTCAGGCCAAGGAAAGGGAGGAGATATTGAAATCTCACATTGAAGACAGTGAGTTGCTAAGTCTTGCATCAAGTATCTTGGAGAAGTTCATACCCACACATGTCAAGGATTCATCTGATTCTCCCTTAGGTCAGTTGAAGAAACTCATCAACTCTGTAAGTACTCATTTTGAGTCTCTTGAAAAGTCAGCTGAGGATAAGGTTTAGAAAGAATTTGATGCAAACAGGTTCAGTAGATTGAAGAGTATGATTGCTACTAATAAATCATTATTAGCTACCGGTGTAAAGAAAATTCAAGGTGCATTGTCTGAGGGTGGAAATATCTACAAGTCATGCTTATCATTGTCTAAATTTACTGAGGTCACTCAAAAGAAAAATTAAAGAATTTGAGAAATAGTTAGAAGATATTTCTCAAGCCTTTGATCCTCTAACCATTTCTATGGGTAAGCAAGAAGGTCAAGTCATATCCCTACTTGACAAAATTAAAAGTTTAAAGCATGAAGAAGACCAAATTGTTGAAAGAGTGTGTGAGCTTAGATGAATAATTAGTCCTAAAATAGAGACAATGCTTAGTGCACTGAAGGAAGCATAGGATGCTATGGCTATCAGTGATCCAAAAAATCTTGATTTAGCAAAGATGCAATCTTACCTATTCTGTGGTCACATGACTATTTTGGAGTGTCTCAAAAAGGGTTGGGACACTAGCTTGAGCCTGTTGAAGAACAATTTTGTAGACATATTCAAGTTCATGTAAGTTAGAGAAGCATGTTTGTACATATATAGTTTTGTCTGATTTTTTGTATGCAGATTCCTACCTTTGTCATTGATTTCAAAGGGGGAGTGTGGGATAGTGAAAAATATCATATTCATCTTAGGGGGAGTTGTGTTTTGAAGTTTTGAAGATTGTAGTGTATTCATATTGGTACTGATTTTGACACTTTGTCATTTTTCAATAGGTGTTGCCATCAATGGAAAAGGGGGAGATTATTCGCAAGAGACACTACACAAGTCATCTGGTGTTGTCACTAATGGAAACCCTAGTTAGTTGTCCTATCTGCACTTTAGTATTTGCTCATACCATAAGTCAGATTGAAGATATGTGTTAACTGTCAAAGTTGAAATAGCACATCTGACATAATTGTGTACATTGGCTCATACGTGAATTCATGTTATCATTTTGTGTTGTGGATCTTAGGGAAGGTTTTTTGATGTATTAACTATCTTATCTTTGAATCATAGAGCCTCGTATTGACTGGTGTGCAAGTTACAAGATCTGGTTTATTGATTTTTAGTTTACAGTGCAAAAAGGTCGATTAAATGAATGTAGCATGTTGTGGATATCCGGGGAATAATTGTTGAATGTTTTTCATCTTCAAGGATGGTGTTTTGGGTCCTCACTATGTTTTTTCCAATATTGGTTGATTCACATTGATAATTGTTTATGGATTGAGCCAATAGTTTGTACATGTTTTATATTTTGTAAAAGCCAACACGTAGTTGATGAAATCTCTTGATGCAAATATATATAATCGATTGTTCATATCATTTTGAGATATATATGAGATGTGTTGTGATAAGATGTGATATTCGGAAGGATTATAGATCGACTATGCACAATTTCACTTGAGTAGAACAAATATTAGCAATTTAGATTAAAGTAGACATAGTTTCAAGTGCAAAATCAGATAGAGTGAACATTTTTTTCAATGTTCTTAACCAAAATTGTAATCAAGCATTAGAAAATGCTATTTTCTTAGTTCAAATCTTTTGGATGTAATAAAATGTTTCTATAACATAGTGAGTCTTCTTTTGAGCAGTGAGCTCTAGGCAGTGCACCTGAATGCATGTGCATTCCCCATTTGTAAACACTTATTTTAAGTATACTCATATTCTGGATTAGCCTCCACTATGGTTTTTCCCCTAACAGGGTTTCCACGTAAAAAATCCTTGTGTTATGGTGTTGTGGTTGATTGCTTTGTGTCCTTTCATATTTATTTTGGTTCAATGCTATAAGTGGTTTAAAGATCAAGTTAATAAAGTTAAATTTTTCATAACACTGATTCACCCCCCCTCTCAGTGTTCCTTGATTCCAACATCCACATTTTTTAAAAATTGAAAGGAAAAAAATTTCTCCTCCCCAACAGGTCCACTGAAAGGGAGAGAGTAAAGTGATCATACCCCAACCTAGTCAGGGCTGACAAAGAGCAAGAATAGGAAATAAGCCAGTCATGGAAGATAAGGGTTCGATCAAGCTTAACCCAGATAAGAGCTTCACCCACATGTTGGTTAGAGCAAGTGAAAGAGGCTCCTTTAAGATCCAAATCAAGAAGAGCATTGTCATTAATGAGATTCATAAGATCAAATCTACTTTCATCCATAATTTGAGACTCCCAATTTATCAACATCATGCAAGGGCATATTAAAATCCCCCATTACCAACTAATTGGCAATAAAATGAAAAAAAATAAAGGAACTAAGGTTTTCCCAAAACAAATCCTGGAAATATTACTATTAGGATCATAAATATTAGAAAGGTTCCAAGAGAACTATTCACAAACATTGATGAAAGAATTAGCCACATGATTATAGTCCTCAAACACCACCAACCCCTAAATCAACTTCAGATTCCAAAAAGTAACAATACCACTAGATGCACTAGTCGCCTTAGAACAATGCATACCACAATCCTTGAAAAGCTTATGTTTAAGTCTAGATAACCTATCCATCCCCATTTTAGTTTCTTGAATCAAAATAATATCAAGATTATGATCCCTTATCAAGTTTACAAGGAGATCATGCTTGTGAGGGTGATTTAACCCTCTCATGTTCCAAGAAATTATCTTCAAGAGAGCTTCTGGGAGGCGCTCTTGGAGCATATCTCCAACAAAGTCCTTTGACTCCCATCAACAATATCCATTCGACTCTCCTTTACCCTAGTAACATTCAAAGGACGATGACCCCTACCTCTCGACTTAGACCCATAGTCCAACCTTTTCCTATTTATGGTTAAAAAAATTAGAGGGGGATATTGTTTCTTTCTATTTCTACCTTTCACTAGAATAAAAGGAGGGTCAACCATTTCAGGATCATCTATTTCTCCAGATCCCTTCAAGCTAGACTTCAAGCAAACCTCCAAACCCTTAATCTTAAAACTACCATCATGTGGCAATTTCAAAAACCCACTAATTGGAGACTCCAAAGGAGGGGAGTCCAAACCATCAAGCTCAGGCTCTAGATCTTCAACTAGAGAGGGAGCCTTAGACCTAAGACCTTCAAAAGGCACCTCACTAATAAGATGAGGCGAAATCAGCTCCCCACCTGGCTCAAGAGCTACATCAAGATTTTTAGTTTCAACTTGGTCCTCAAGGTTCAAGATATTCTCATCTATTACCATATATATTACCGTAGGTATCCCATTCACAGGAGTAGCCCCATCTTTCTCCACAAGATCAAATATACTACCCTAGGAACCTTTTCCTTTTCTTTCCACTACTTAACCACCTACTTCTACACTTAAAGAGGAAATTTTTTGTCTAGTGGCCCACTTTCTTGCTGTGGAAGTAAGCGAAAGGAATAGATTAAAATTCCACCACTTGTTCACAAACACCAAACTTAGAGTTAATCTTCACCAGAGAAGGAAGATTCACTGTCTGTTCCACATTAACACAAAATCGAGCATAAACAAAGCGCTTTCTAGAAGCAGTCATTTGGTCAATTGATAGTAAGCACCCAAAGGTACTCGCAATCCATTTAAAGACTTCTTCATCCTAGAATTCAAGAGGGATACTAGGAAGTCACACCCAAATAGGGGCCATTGAGAAAGAACATGAGTTAGGGTTAAATCCAAGTTCCCACATTTTCAACATCAAAGAAGATTTCTCAATAAACTAGGGACCACCCATAAGATCCAGTGGGAGATCATCTTCACAATTGAAGGTAAAGGAAAAGAATCCTTTAGCTATTACAACCACATCCACTTGTCCCTTAAGATTCCACTAATTCAAAGAAAAATTATGAACCAGCTCAATATGAGGACGAGGCCCCACAAATTTTTTCAGAGACATTTTTCTCAACTATGCAATCTAGGACTGAGATTGAATATTCTCGCATCTTCAAATTAAAATCAAAGTTCACATGAGGAGAAGATATTTTACCATTGGGCTACACACCAAAGAGGTTAGACCATTTGAGGTTATATTTTGAGAAGATACCACCCCCCGTCTTATCAACCCCAAGAATCAAGCAAGAAAAATTCACACCCTAACCATCAACTAATTGACCAAGGCTAGACTTTTCAGCACCGAGATTCCCTCATTCAGAGAAGGATACTACATAATGTGAAGGACAAGAAACCATAGGAGCTCCTTTCCCACCAAAAAAAACATTTTTCATAATAGGGGACCCACTCCACTTACCATCAACAAGATGTCCATCATTAATGCTTGCTGCAACTCCAAAGTTTTCTTCCTTTTCCAAATTTGAAACCACTTCACTGCCATCGCCACCTCCTGAAGAGAGCTCCATTCTTTTTTTGGTCAAAAATTGTTAAAGGTACCATCATATTTGTTGATAATGTGTGCATCCTTATTTATGACTTTAATTATTTATAGTGTGTGGGTCCCTATGCATATTTTTTATGATATCATAAATAATTATGCTTCATTGTATCCTTTATTTACAATATTGAGACCATTGTTAATAAGGTGAACAATTGGATGCATCCCATATTCAATTGAATGACTGATTGTGACCCTATTGAGGATGATGTAGGTCATGGCTTATAATGTATGACATAGTCAACAAAATTTTGAGTACTTATTGAACTATATAGCTTCATAGTTTAATAGGTGGTTACTAGACTATTGTGTTAGTTTTAGTCTAGTTATGAATCCCATAACTATAATGAATATGATATAACAAGGGGATTTATTAGGATTTGTTGTACCATGGCTAGATTAGAATTTATATTTTACCATTGCATAGTGAATACTTACTTGAGAATGTGATTTGGTTTTGAATAGGATGATGTTTACTAGAGAAAAAGAAAAACTAAAATATTTTTAACCTAATAGATTTTCATATGAATACAATTTCAATATCACAACTTAAAATTTATGAGAAATATAGGAATATGTATTATTTAGTGTGAGAAGTAGTGTATGTTTTGGGGTATAATTGTATGATCGTAACCATGAAAGACTATGCACCATTTTTTGATTGAATGAAAAATTCACAATGTATCTTCACTATTTAATAGTGGCTGAGGGTAAAGAGTTTTCAGAAATACTTAGCCATAATATATATATATATATATATATATATATAATATAATATAATGTACTATTGTAAAGGATAAATAAATTTTGTTGGGATAATTAGGTAAATAAATGTATCAAATTAAAATATATCAAGGAATGGAGAGTCATGTTAGAAATAAAAGTTAATGGATATATGATAGTTTAACATTATTAAAAGGGATGAATGTTGATTTTAATGAAGATAGTGTCAAAGTTGGTGTGTCTCAGAATTAATAGATGTTCTACATAGTCATGTATGTGGATCAATGTCATATAGGATTGGATTCAATGAATGATCAAAATCATACAAATTAGCCCTAGGTATTCATTAGTTTCCTAGACAATTGATTATCAGTTTTGATGAAGAGTTGTGCAAATAACATAATCAAATAGAACAATTAGGTTTGGTCAATGGAGGTCCCAAGAGGTAATACAATAAAGAGGTCTATAGAACCTATGGATAATCAATTGACACCACTGTCCTATATTTTTGGATATCAACAACATGAACAAATGAAATTCATAAATTATAAAGTACATAGTAACCTGAAATAAAATTAATTAAAATGTACAAAGAATACTTACAAAATATATAGAACCTTCAATTCATTAAACATTATTCAATTATGAAATACACTTTTTTTATTTTAAATTAAAATTACTCTATATTGCCTGAGTGAAACTTTGATGACCACCTCCACTGCCAGGTGTTGTCGTCAAAGGTCCAAGATTAACCTATTCAACATACAAAATGAAATATAAGAATACCATTTATACAACATTCAACTATTCGTGTGTAGTATTTTTAATTCTCTACTAGTTACATACCTCTGCAATAGACATCATCATGTAATAGGGAGGTGGACTGCTACAAAAAGGGTGAACACTATGGCCATGAAATTTCATTATAATCAATCAACTAATTTATTTAATTTTTCATTTCAAAAATCAAATTTAATAAATTAAATTAAATGAACTTGATGACATTTACCTAACTATCAGAGTCGAATGCACCACTTAGGAGGGCATCTATCATCACCATCTCATCAGTTATAGATGCACCCTAGGCACATGCATCTTGACTATACTTGAGATCATAAACACAAAGTGAACCACAAGCCTGACATAAATGAGGTGGAACTCAAATCTTCAAAGACTTACCTACCTCACCTTGTGCTAGAGGCCTAGTATGTTGTATGAGGCTTTGAGTGATGGAACTAATTGACTGTAATATATCCACCTCAACACTCTCCTTCACAATGGAAGGGATAGTCACATGCTCATATGCTAGTCTAGTGAGTGGTCTCGTTGGCTATTGTGCATCAACACATGCCCCCACTTTTTCATGTGTGGAGCCCCTACCTCTACCCTGGAACTCCCACATGTCAAAATAGTTTGGGATTTTATTGAGGACAAACTCACAATAGATGTTCCTCAAAAAATATTTTGGTACCTCATTGTTGAACATTGCATGGAGGATGGTCAAAAACCATCCACCACCTTTCCCAAAAATGGTTCTTTATCCCTTGGTGGCTGCACCAATGGATAGGGAGCCTCTTGCATGTAATATGTATGGTTTGATTCATTCTAGGGTTCATGAATAGTGTACACAAGTCAAATTTTGTAATTTTTTTTTATCTTTAACTTGTTTATATGATAAATTTTCTGCATAAAATTGTCTAAGCTCATGTCTCTTCTCAAACCAACTATTTATTTTCTTGCTAAATGAATGTAGATGAGATATTATAGATTTAAGTGATTGAGCGAGGGAAGTTCTATGAGAGGTTGTGCTTGAAGGATCTCTTAGCCTTGGAATTAACTCCTCAATTTGTTTTTTGTTATTTTCAATTTGCCTCATTAAATTTTCTTCCATTCTTGGAGCATGATGAGGAATTTTAGGATGCATTTTTTTGAGGTTGTTCTTTAGCAAGGATTTGAGCATGAGGTAAATTAGGATTTTGAGGAGGATTTGGGGGTGCATTAACAATTCTTGAAAATTAAATAAATTTACATCAAAAACATATTCAATCTACCTATTTAATACCAAATTCACACAAAAACAACCATAACTTACTCCTTTGACCTCCTTGACATCAGGGTAACATTTTGACTAAGATTGGAAAACAAATGGCATGGATTTTGAGCTTCTTAGAATGTGAATGCATTATGGAGGGTTTGCAGGCTATAGATAAGGTTTGTAATAGCAGAAAATAAAAGATGAAATGGATTTTTATTTTTCTTTTGCTTAAATAAGCAATAACATGAGCACATATTAACACACACATTATTGCTCATTAAATCAATAATGTGAGCATGCTATAATGTTCTCATGTTATTTCTCATTAAAGCAATAATGTGAGTGTTATAATGAGCTCGTGTTATGAAATTTTTGAATTTTGAAAGTGAGGTGGCCACTTTTTGGCCCCCCATATTTCTGCACCCACCTCATGATCACGTTTCATGTTCCATAAAATGTGATCATATTTTATAAAAACAAAATGTGAGCATATTTTTTAGAATACATGATGTTTTATAAAACAAAAAATGTGACCCCATTTCTTAAAACTAAATGCTCACTCTCTCTTCCTTTGTATCCATATTTCTCCTTCTCCATCTCTTCCTTTTTCTCTATCTTTTTTATATCTCCCCCTCTCTCTATCCCTATTTCTTTATCTATCTATCTCTCTCTTTTTGCCTTTTATCTCTCCATTTCTTTCTCTCTTTATATCTCTATCTCTTCAACTATCTTTTTTACCTCTTTATCATCTCTCTCTATCCCCTCTATGTATAATTCTCCTTCTCCCTATCTCTATCATTTTACCTCTCTCATTGTCCCTCTATCTCTCTCCCTCTCCCTATCTATGTATATATCCCTCTCCCTCTCCCTCTCTATGTATATATCTCCCTTCCCCTCTCCCCCTCTCTTCCCCTATCTATATCTCTTTCTCTTTCTCTTTCTCTATATTTCTCCGTCTCCGTCTCCCTCTCTTTCTCTCTTTCTCTCTATCTCTCCCTCTCTATCTATCACTCTCAATCTATCTATTTATCTATCTCCCCCCCTCTCTCTCTCTCTCTATCTATCTATCTATCTATCTATCTATATATATAATTATCTCTATATGTCTCTCCCTCTCCCTTTATCTTTTTATATCTCCCACTATATAAATTTATGTCTCTTTCCCTCTCCTCTAATATCCCTCTCTTTCTCGATCCTCATTCTCCTAATCTCTCTCCATTCCCCTTTATCTCCTTTCCCCTCTTTCTCCATTCTTCTCTTTCTCTCTCTCTCTATCTCCCCTCTCTCTTTATCTTTCCCCCTTTCTCTCTATCTCTCTCTATATGTATTTATGTGTGTATATATATGTATATATATATGTGTGTGTGTGTGTGTAAATACACATATGCATAATATATATCTCTTCCCCTCTTTCCATCTCTATATCTCTCTCCCCTATCTCTTTCTCTATTTTTTTCTCTCTCCATCTCTCTCTCCCTTTATCTCTCTCCTCCTCTCTCTATCTCACTTTAGCTCTATTTCTCTATGTCTCCCTCTCTGTCTATATTTTAATATATCTCTCTATCAACATCTCCATATTTCTTTTCCTCTCTCTATATATCTCTATCTATCCCTCTCCCTCTATCTCTTTATATCTCCCACTATCCATTTATGCCCCTCCATCTCCTTCTCTACTATCTCCCTCTCTTTCTATATATCTCTATCCTCCCTCTCTCTTTGTCTCTCTATCTCCCCCTTTCTCTCCATCCCCTATCTTTCCATTCATCCCTCTTTGTATATATATCCTCTCTCTCCCTTCCTCTCCCCCTCTCACTCTCTTATATCTCTCTCATCATTCCTTTATGTTTCTCTCCCTCTCACCCTTTATCTCCCTATCTCACTCCCTCTCCCCCCTCTCTCTCTCACTATTCCTCTATATCTCTCTATCTTTCCCTCTCTTTATCTTTCTCCATCCTTCCTCTCTCTCTCTTTCTCTCCCTCTCCATCTCCCTCTAGCTCTTTCTATCTATCTAGTGCCCCTATATAGACATCGATTCCATTTTCACCTATATAAGATCCCTATTTATACATATATGTCTTTTGCACTTGTCTAATGCCCCTATCTAGACATATGTTATATTTACACCTTTTCTAGAACCCTTGTTAAGATATCTATGCTAGTTACAATGCCGCTTTCTTAGAACTTAGCAATTACAAAGCCTAGATTTGGCCAAATTTCTCCAATCTTCTAACATTTATAGAATACATCACTTCTAGTTTACATTAGTTCATTTTTTCCATTCTATCTATTTTATTTATTCTTTTACAACCTTAAAATATTATGAATTTTTTATTTATTTCTCTTTTCTATGCATCTCAAGTTCCTAAGTCTAATTATATAGTCAATACAATAGCTAAGAGAACTTTAGTGAAAATTTGAATTTTACTAGACTTGATTCATGAATTAAGGGTGGGCCTTTTCCATCCATATTAGAAACCAATGTCATTTGTATCTACTTAGTGCCCCTGTCTAGACACTTGAATGATACACACCAACCATTTGGTAGAGGGAACCTCTTGTAGCTTCTAAATTTGGATAATCAATTCATATATTCTTTATGAATGCATATAATTGGTAACAATGGCATCCCAATTGCATTTGATTTCTTTTGTTTATAATTTTATCTCTCCTAGTCCTAGTTCATGTTATTTTCTTCCATTTTTAAATTTTTCATTTCTAGGTTATGTCTCTTAGCATATTTTTAGACTCATCTAGTTATGATAACTTAGTCTTATATTAGTCTAATTAGATTGAGTCTAAAAATATTTAGTTTTTTTAATTTCAACCAATACACTCGAAAAAAACCTAGTTATAATCAACGTTGCTAAATTAACTTACTCAATTATGCTCATTTTTTGTTCTTTGATTTGGTGAAACTAATAGACCATGTAAATATAAATTTCTAATTTGAAGTGTTAGATTAGTTCATAATTTTTTAATTTCATTGTATATATATCCTTTTGAGAACTTATCTCTTGTGTGTATTAGTG
>VDFB02303550.1:0-19410 GCA_007258455.2 Sequoia sempervirens
GACAGATAAAAATGAAAGTTCTATGATTTTATAAAAATAGAGGATGATAAGGAGACTGGAGGAGCCACCGGGGCAAAGCAACACTACTCTGATACTGGGAACCTGGGAACAGTATTCTCAGAGAAAAGGAATTTCCTATGAATGATGATGTACCAATTTCCTTGTAGCTATTATGATGCCTTCAATGTCAGGCAGACCACTAGTGGAGTGGCTCCTCAATAGGGCATTGATGCGTATGCTAAGTAGTACGGTTATCCTAAGAAGCATTTTACTTGTATTGTTTAATTTACCATATTTGACAGTTTATAATCCACTTCTTTTAATGGCAATTTCTATTCCACATTTTTGAATATGATAAAAATCTCTTAGCAGTTTGCAAGGATAAATATAAAATGAAGGATTCCCAATTGCTGTCCACATTTGCATCCACTCCACCGGACAACATTCAGACGAGAGTGTAACATTGTGGTCTGTCTGTATGTTAACTGTGAAGGTGGGCAGAGGAGACAATAAATGTGCTACAACAGAGAATGAAATTTATTGTCTCCTCAGAAGATTATAAGTGTTCGTATAATTTCCAGATCATGGGCAGACCTAGGTCGTGGGGTCACAGCTGCAGCTGCCAATAAGTAAGGATATCAAAGCCTGGTTTGAAGATGGTCAGATTTGAAGATTGTTCTGTCTTCACAGTTAAGAGGAGATTGCTAATCTCGATAAGTCGCATGTGTTGACGTCGAAGAAGAAATTGCAGTTAGAGAAAAGAGTTGATGACAAGAAGAAGATTAAGCCGAACTTGAGTAGGTTGGATCTCAGTCTTGAAGATCTTGAAGGAGATTGCTGGCAGAAAGTATTAATCACTGTCACACTCTAATCTAAAGCCATCCGAAAGATTTACGGAGAGTTGCTGCCATGCAAGTGAGGTGATCGTTGTTCTTAAAGGTCAAATCATAGATGTTGCGAAGCCGCTAGACTGTCATTACTAGAGCCAAATTCGAGGCCCGCAGATTGCCAAAATTGAAGCTGATCGTGTTCGCAAGTTAGAAGGAGAAGTCAAGTCATAGAAATCATAAGTTACTGCCAGTCTATATGGCAAATAGCAAACGTATAAAGAGGCAGATCGCCGTTTTTAATAAAAGTAAAGAGAAGCCGTCTTCAAAAAGCAGTTCGCAGTTGTCAACGTATCTGAGGCACAGAAGTCAAGTAGAGGTGCAATGAAGTCGTTGTCTCATGAAGGGAATTCTTTATGGACAATTGCAATAGTAATTTCAGAGGGCTAGTAGCTCTTTTCCATGTTTCCAGTTAAGATAGAGACAGTCCATCACATGTGTAACCATGGAAGGTGTAGGAAAAGGAATAAGGTTAACTTCAAAGACGAAAAGGAAATATAACTTAGAAACAATCATCAATTAAAGTGACACGAGAATTCATTTGAAAAACATGACTTGTTAAATAGAAAACCCAATTTGTTAAAGTAATGTACTCGTTGGAGTGGGTAGTAGTAAACAACCTACAAAGATGGGAGTTGAAGCTTTCCACTTTCCCTTTTCTATACATTGTTGGACATCATCGAAAGGTGGATTAGCGACTTAAAAACAATGTTGAGAATGTTAAAAGTACATTTTCTAAATTGATCATGCAACAAATAAATTTGAAAAACATAATGAGAATTTCACTTACTCAATGGTGGGGGTATCAGATGGCCTTGCACCTGAAAGAAGTAACCTACTCATAATCATGAAGCAATATAGTGTAGTGTCTATGCAATATATGGGAAACTAAAGCCCAATGATATCTCTTCCACTTCCTGTCTTTGGTGACCTAAAAATAAAATAAAAATCTGTCTGAGAATTTATTTCAAAAAATCATGACATTGAGTCGAACAGAGATTATCATTCAACACCAGATAACATGAAATGACACAATAGACAATTACTTCACCTAATTTCAAACATAACCTAAAAAACCATCATATACGAAAAAATAAGAAATCTAGCATATCCCATATTCATTACAGTATCAATTAAAAATTATCAGACAATTATGTTGATATGAAATTCCACTAGAAGAGAAGAATAATCACAAATGATCATACCATTATCTTGATGCAAAATTGAACAAAAATTATTTAAAAAAAACATCTAAAAAAATGAATGTTTTGTTTCCTTGACTACCCCTTAGGATTGTATTATATTGACGATTCACTAAGCCACTTCACTGCATAGTTTTACGTAGCATCACCAAGGTCATTATATATGGGATTATATTAGTTAACATGCTGCAATGTTAAAAAGGTTAAAAGATAACAGTATTATAGGTTTTACATGGTTGAAAATAGGTTGTTCACGGCATAGTATATTAATACTTTCCAAGAGTTCAAACATTTCTTTATGAGCCCAACCTTTGTAGTTGAGGATTGTCAATGTTTGAAGCTAATGCAGTGAAGGGAGGGGTGCTAGTTAGGGATCTCTAAGTAAGGATCGCCAACCCTTGCAGTCTGAAAATCCTATTTTAGATATTGATCAAGTTTATTGCATAGCGACGACAAAGATCATGTAATAGTAATTTCGTGGGGCTGCTATCTCTATTCAATAATTCCAGTTAATATATAGACAGACCACATTGTTACACTGTCGTCTAAATGTTGACCAGTGGAGTGGATACAAATGTGAACAGAAATTTAGAATCCTTCGTTTCTATTTATTCTTGCAAACTGCTAACAGATTTTGAACATCATATTTAAAGAAGTGGAGTATAAATTGTCATTACTATTTGTTCAAGCATCCCATCATTGTTTCACAATTCCATAAATTTTTCTTCTTCAATATTCCTATAGTTGAAAAGATGAGGTGTTCTATATCTAGTTTGTCTTGATAAATAAATTATATTTTAAAAAATCCTTTTCATTTTTTCGTATTAATCATAAAAAAATTCACAGTATATTTAATAAAGTTTTTATTGCTTTTTATTGTAAATTTTAAAAAAATATGTATTTTTTAATTGCTTTGTTGTATAAGCATTAACAATGTGTATTTTGCATCACCGCAGAAAAAAACTCACCGCCGCCACAAATTCACCTCAAAGAAAATTCACCACCAACGAAAATTCATCGCATTAAAAGTTTGCCATACTGTTGATGAATTTTCCTTGAGATGAATTTGTCATGACGGTGAAAAAAGATATTGAATGCTTTTAATTTAAACTAATCTTTAGAATAGGGTAAAACAAGGGTGAAAGGCATGAATCAATAGTATCCACTACCACTTACATAAAACTCAAACCTCAAGACCTTAATCCAATAGTGAAGCACAAATGAACATAGAAATATAAAATAACAAAGCAATCTTACCACAACTCCTATGCCATGGTTGAATCACCTTCATTGCTCTTCTCCATTTCACTGCTAGCTTGCCCTCAGATTTGTAGTATGCAAGAATAAGTCTAACGTGACAGCGAAATATCAAAGATAGTGGTTTCGGTTAGGGCCAAGATGAAGGTTATGGGTCTCTTTTATAGAAAATACAATTTGAATGAAGGGCCAAGATTAAATGATGAAGATCAATGGATGAGATTACTTTGAGAAGCAAGGAAATAGGGATAGGGAAAAAATAGGGTTTAGTTAATGATGGATGGTGGAGATTAAAAGGTAATAAAGCCTTATCAAGGGTGGAGGTTAATTAAGATAAAAGAGGAGATTGACGAAGAAAAGGAGGTGGCTTGGAGTAAATTAACTAATTGTATGAAATTATTTAACTATAGAAGAAGAGGGGAAAGATAAATTTTAATTAAAATAATTAGAAACAATTATCTAATTAGAAAGTGGAGGAAAAGAAAAATTAGTAAATAATTAAAATAATTATTTACTAGTGTGCAGAAAAGTAGGGAATTAAATAAATAGGATTTATTTAATTGTGGAAGAAAAGGCTCATGAATAATTAAATAATTAAAACAATTATTTAATCATAGAATGCAAATGAAAGTGAATAATTAAATAAATAATAATTTCTTAATTATAGAGAGAAAGAATAAACAAGGGGGAAATGAATTAATTAAATAATTAAAACTATTTAATTAATAGAAGAGTATGAGTTTACAAAATAATTTAATAATTAAAGTTATTCAATTATATAGGGGAAGATGGGAAATTGATGAGGAAAATGGCGTTTGCATGCTTAGGACATTTTTCAGTGTCTTCATTTCGCCCCTCTTTGATACAATGTGAATTAATCTCAATCTTGTATAAAAAAGATTAAGTTCAAAATATGCCCTGGTGTGTTGTGATGGAGACAAGATAGACCTATGTCTCGTCAGAAATTTTTTACAAATTTTAGAAAAAATATTTGGCCAAAGCAAATCCAATAGTGCACACTAAAAGGTTTAATTTCCAAGACATCTAGGATATCCACATTAGGTTTTAGACTCAACATTAGGTACATACGTGGTAAAAACCCTACACCTAGGGGGGTATAAGTAAAATTTTGGGAGGTAAATTGGTCATTTGTGCATTTTGACTTGAGTGAATAGTGAGTTGTGAGAGTGACCTTGTTGTGGAGCTTTTTCCAAAATATCACCTGCCCGTATATTTAGGGTTCAAACCTTCAGACGACTAGAGGGCTTCAGCGACGTGGCATGTGCCCCATTCCTTCCTTGTAAATTTATTGATTTTAGTGGTTTATAGGGCTCAAACTTGGTCAAGGAGATGTGGTGCACACGCGTGTCACATTTGTTATCATTTTCACAACAAGTGGGGTGTTTCATTGCATCTTCTTCAGTATGATGCATCAATCTGTTAGAGTTATTCAAATGCGATAGAATTGAAAATGCTAAGTGTGATGCATATGACTTGTGTGATACAACCATGGTCTAAAATGATGAATATGATATTGTACGCCGATATGGTACGCCGCACTTGTGGATGGGTACAATGCATGTGCATGAACGTGTGATGCAATTTTTGATTTTTAAGCCACAAGTGATCTATGTGACAAATGTGCTTGGTAGTGTGATGCATCTGAATTTATAAGTCACATATGCTAATGTGTGACACATCTAAGTACTGAGTTGTATTTGTTCCATAGTGCATTATATTTTACTGATTAGGTGTTTTCCCTAGTTTTGGATAAAGGTTTCTCTCTAATCAAGGCAGTTTCAGGGTGACTTTTACTCTCTGTTTTTCCTTTTTGTTGTCGCTTTTAGATCTGAGAGCTATTTTCCTGGAATAGTCTGATTTTGAATTAAAGTTATTGCTTCTTTAGTTAGATCTTGCAACATTTTAAAAAATCATTTCTTGCATATTTCAGATGAGGATAGTGTTCCATTTTTGCAATTTTCCTCTACTTTCAACATCATTTCATAGTTTAGAGATAGATTAGTTTACATTTTGAAATCATTAGAAAAATATATATATATCAAATGAAAACTAAATGGTTAACCTTGGAGAAAGCATATCCTTTAAACCCTTTAGTTGTGATGACCTTGACATGCTAGATGAAGCCCTTGAGGACTTCATCTCACCTAAATCATCCACTAAAGCTTTGGTATAAGAGGATGCATACATAGAAAATAATGAAAATCATAGTTTCTCTTCTCTCAATACCTCTCCTACTTGTGATGAACGTATTTTGGTGTTAGAAGACCCAATTACTGAGCATCATGCAAAAAAAAATTGTCTCTCTTTCAATGATACACTTCTCTCAGCGAACACTAGGATGGATGGCATAGATGAAGATGTTAAATTCATATTAGATCCCCCCTCACTCGAAGGTCATCGATGTAACTGATTCGAGGCTATCATTGCACAAATTGGATCTCCTTTAACTAGCGAACCTCCTAAGTAACCTCTCAGCATCAAAATACCTTAAAATAGACCATTAAAACTAGGATTTATCTTGTATTTTATAATTCAACCTGATAGTAACAATGTTTTGCAGCAACCGAGTTACAATACCATTGCTCACACATATAATACATGGAACAATAGGCAACCAAAAACCACTCCCACTTCATTATCATTTCCTCAGCCTATTTTTCCTAGTGCCCATCATTTTCCTTTACATAGAAGAGAGGAGCCTGATTTCATCAAACAACTTAAACATAATCCCACTCAGATATCCTTATGGGATCTTAATCAAACATCACCTGCACATAATAGGATCCTCCAAGTAATTTTGCAAAAGAATTATATCTAATTTGTTGCGAAATTGAATGACGTAGCAACCCCCCTCGATTGTATGGAAGTGATGAAGTCAGATATCACATTCCATCAACAAGAATTACCCTCACTTGAGATACAAAATAAACATGAATCCTTGATGATAAAGGTGATTATAAATAAAACTGCAATTAAGCGCACTCTCATAGACAATGGAGCGGGTCTTAATTTTTCTCTTTGATGATGTTAATAGGAAACTATTGGGAATTATCACATTACTCATTGGGGTTAGACCTGTACAGTTTTTCCTACCTCTATCCCTATCATGCCATGACCTGTTTTCTACGACCTTCTCCTCGGGAGGCCATGGATTCATGCTATGCAAGAAGTCCCCTCTACTCTTCACCATGAGATGAAATTTGAATACAACAATAAGATATACATGGTTGAAGTAGATGAGAAAAGCTACAAATCACAAGTTTAACATCATCATAACACTGCCAACACCCTTACACTTTTACTCCAATTTCCAAAGTAGAACCTATACAAGTTGATGCTAATCCTAATTGTCTTTCGCCTACAACACAACTCGTATGTGATGATTGGGGGTCATTAGGTTTTATGCCTCACTTGAATGAAGAATCCAAAATCTCACCCTCAAAATCCAAAAGAGTCATATACAAATGAATCATATTTTAGTGACGATTGGGGTTTATTAGATTTTACACCCTCCTTTATGGGAGAGTACAAAATCTAAAAATATACACCTATAGAATCTTTTGTTTTTATTTTATAAACTTGGTTCTATATCAAACACCACCCCATGTTGGTGATGGGGGCTCCTCAACTCCCATCCCTCATGAGAGGATCTAGATGCGTAACATTAAGAAACTGAAGAATTATTTGTGTTCATGTGAAGAAGACAATCCTTCTCAGAAGCATAAAACTCCTTCATCTGAGTTGGAATAACAATATGCACTTGGATAAAAAATCCTCTCTAAACATGGATATAATGAAAACATGGAGCAAAATGGTAGATATCAAGTAAAATCTATACTGTACAATTTCAAGAAAGATCTAGGCTTTCCACCTTTCTCTCCATGTTCATCTAAGGCCTTATCATCTAATATATGTATGCAATCTTGTGCTAAGAAATAAATATCCCCTACTGTTGATCAAGAGAGTAACTTGTTGACAATTCTCAAAGCCCGCATTACTTATATTTGGATTATTTTATCGGTATTGGCATTAAAATTTATGACATTTAGTATAGTATTAGCATAGCATATAGATCATGTTGTGGTTAGTACAATGGGAGCCTGTAGACTTGGAGCAACTTTCTTATTGTATGGTGAGAGCCTAGACAAAGGCATCCTTTTTCTCACCTACCCGCCCTTTTTTGGGGGGCTCACCAAGTGGATGGCTGATTACACTAGCCCTTGTGTGCATGTTTTTCCAAAGGACCCCTAGCATAACAAAAATAAATAGTCCATAAATAATCTAGAAATAACAATGAAGAATAACACAAAAGAGATCAACCCAAAAATTTTGCATGGTTCACCCAATATGGGCTACATCCATAGAAACTTAGCCACCCAATGATTTTATTATCCAGTGAAAAATATGTTACAATTACCTAAATTACACACACTGCAACTTACATCCCAACCCTGTATAACAAGATTTTTTGAAGCTTATAGAATTAGGGTTCTATAGTCATTTTTTCATTTGACTTATTAGTGGGAAATCTTTGATGTGTTAACAGAAAAAACCCCTACGGGGATATGTTACAAGTGTATAGTATTTGCATGATCAGTTTCCAAATACCAACACCCAGACTATACCAAAGTTATAAATTCAAAAAATTTAATAAGGAACCACACACCATGAAATTTGATCTTCATAAAGCTTAGCAAGCTGCATTATGCTAAACACTTATGAACAAACAAGGCTCCATAGGCAAGCAAAGTGTGTTATTCTTGGTGGCCATGAAAAAGGTTATAACTTCAAGGTTCATAAGGTTTAAGAAGCTATGTCATTTTGCTTAGTTCATGTAAGGTTTCCTCTTTGGTAACATCATGTTTAATGTCTCTGAGAGAGGACAAGTCTAGGATAACAAATTCACAAATTAGGGAATGCAACATGTAGCATCACCACTAAGAGGAAAGTCATATGCCGAGAAAGGTAACACTCCTGGAGGACATAAAACCAAATGACACCACCAAGAGGAAGACACATCAGGAGGAGTAAGAAGGCTTCACAATGAAACATGAGAATAGTCCAAAGATCTCTGAAATGATAATGCCAATGTATTCCCCCACTTTAAAGAAATTGCTAACACCACACTGTCAGTAATTACTTCAAAGTAGAAAATGATAAATGCTAACAATAAAAAAGACATGAGATCTTATTTGGAAAGCCCTATGTCAAGCATATGTTTCCAAATGAAGCTACATCAAGAAAAGGGAAGGGGTTGTCCCCAAAATGAAATCCAAAATGTGTAAGGGATCCACAGATTCAAGGTTGGTGTATGTCTTTGCTACAATGATATTATAGATCTCAAAAATGTCATAATTTCCCAAATAACTCATGGAATAGGAAGAATGACACATAGAGAGTTCAAACAAAGAAAAGATTGTTTGGTTCAACATGGAAGAGACCTAAATGACTTGAAGCCTTGTTTCATCCCTAAAATAAAAAGAACAAGACAAAAGAAAATGATACACTCATACAACATATAGAAGAATGAAGGTACAAATAGAGGAATGAAGATAATGATACAGATCAAATAAAACAGTACCAAATATCACATTATGCACATGCAATCACATAAATAATTCCTACCCAAAAATCGCACCAAGGATGTAGTCTCATAGACTACATGCAGAGGAGTAATCACCAATCCAAACTGATATGAGTGTGATACAGACTGCAAATGCAAACATGCGGTTCCGAGGTTTCAAGAATGATGTGTACTGACTGGAAAAAATATAGTTCCGATCTACACAAATCTCAGGCCACTGATAGTCACCACTGCTCCACACGGGTTGGAGATCTAAGTGAAGGATTCCAATTTCAAATTTTGATGAAAAAACTATGTCCCTGTAAGATGAATATGAGGGAAGAGACATGGTGCACACCATAAAGAGCCCTGTGAAAATATATGCCAATCGATCCAAGCACACTATGAGAATGTTGGTCAATTTGTGGAAAGAAAATACAAATCTCGCCAACACTCCTGTGAACCTCCAATTAAAATCTCCAATCCAGATATGCAGACAACAACAAAGTAATAAAATGAGAGAATCGAATCAATAGAATATCTGGCCATGATACTGAGTGCCCTACCGCTCTCACTATCATGAGTGAATAGCCAATCGCATGAGCCCCCTTTTTTCTATTTTTCAATTTACACCTTGATGAATCACAAGACCACCGGGATCTCTCCAAGCTTTCAGAACAACATATCTACATCAGTCCCACGTTCTCTTGAGCTCTGAAACCATATTGGAAATACGGATAGTGATAGTCATAAAATAAATCACAATGATATTAAATTACTGACATTCCTTTAACATTTGTTCAATACATATATATAGGACTTGTATTTCCTATATTATAGGAAACATCTTATAACAACTCACTTTTATTGTAGCACACATTATTATTCTAACCCATGTGAACAATAATTCCTAACATATTGACTACGCTATTACATCTATGCCTTTATTTGTATTTATTTCTCTACTAGAAGTCCTATGACTACATTTTATTTTTTAGATTTTCTCTTATTAATCTATTTGAACTAGCATAATTTTTATGTCTATCTATAGAATATGTATATACAATAGAGGTGTCGATTTAATTGTTTCCTACATATTTATTTCAATACACACACCTATGCAATTAATACAATTATATCTTTATCTATTTTTTCTAACACACATATCATTAATCATTATTGCACACAATTATGTTTATATTATTATGCTTTTACCTATTTTTCTAACAGATATATTTACTACTACTCTGATCAATTTAACCATATTTAATCTCACACTTATTCAAATAAACATGTTTATTATTTAATTTAAAATAAATATTTTACTCATTTGTTACCTAAACCTTATTGCTAAAATAGTCTTGAGGTTTATAAAGCACCTAGGCCTATCAAATCTGAAAGTTTCAACTCTTTGAATGCAAGAATTTAATTTACCACAATTTTATGAGCCTCATTGATCTAATACTGAACTCAAAAGCCTTGTCTAATTGGATGCAAGCATCTCACAAAATCAATAGATGCACAATGTAAGAAGATGCACAATGATATTGGTCTAAGGATGCTTGCGTGCATCACAATCAACGCTCCATTTCATGGATGCAAAGTTAGACATAAGGTTCAACTCAGTTTGACACATATATTGGGTTTGAAGGATGCCACAGTCAGTCTGGATTGGAATGAAATTGTAAGGGAAAAACATAAAACTTACACAATCATGAAAAATCATGATATTTTATATTGATCTAATCAAAACAGTTTCACATAAATCTACTAAGCTGCTGTTCATTCAATCAACAACCATTGCATTCACCAGGTATATTGAGCTTTAGCTCTCATACAAACAGACACCATTACAACCTCTTAACATTGACAGTTAGCTTATACAAACATACTTCATTTCATTCTCAAAGTGGTGTTGCTACAACTTTTCATAACTTCTTTCAAACATAACACCACTGGTAATTTACAGCTATTGAGAGCTGGACTCTTGAGAGTGCATACCAAATGGATATCATACAATATATAGAAAACTTTGCAAAGAAAGCTTGACCCGCAAGCAAAGTAATAAGATACATTTTTAGAAACTTGATTTGCACGTCAAGTAAAAATCCATTCCAATACCAATTTGAAATTTTCTTTCAATGCCGGTTTGAGGTGACCTCTTAATTGAGGATACAGAGATGTTAGGAGCAATTAGCACATTTATGAGAGTAGGTGTGATTATAATTTCCAAGACTCCCCCTTAATCACAAGAACAAATTCTGATTTCTTTCCTAGTCTCTTTCACTGATGCTTCGAGACAATCTTCAATCTAACAACTTCTAAGAATCAAGCCTAGGAAGTCTCATTTTGCTCTTGGGATGCTCTACCCATGAGATCTGGCTCTTTCTGGTAACCAGCCCATCATAGGTTTAGGTGTAATTCACTTGTTTTATCAACACCTCTCATAGAGTCACACTACTGGTGCTCGGGGATCCTAGCTTTAATTGGCTATGTTGGCCTTATTTACAAACCTTGCATACAAGTGGTTTCCGATGACCACAAACTCACATACTCGTGGTTTTGTATTACCACGAACTAACATACAGGTGGTTTTAGATTACCGCAAACTCACATACTGGTGGTTTTAGATTACCATTAACTCCTTATTCCGCTTGGGGGATGACTTTACCAAGATGCGATTTAGCCTCAACAAAAACGGTGACTTCCTCTTGTCTTCTTCTTGTCTCGATGAACCTTTTTATCTTCAGCTGCTGCTAGCTCTTCCTTGCAAGGAAAACCTTTGCGTTATCTTTTGACAATGATATGTTCCATTGATTTCTTCATGCACAAATTTAGCCAAATTGTGGCAACAGTCTTTTCTTTTGGACCTGCAGCCCTTTCAACGGCCTACAACATTCTTCACTGGTAGGTTCTGCCATGGTGTTACTAGCTATAGCTAGTGGCTTTAATGGTTTTTCAGAGTGACATACTTCTCTTCTTCACAAACAGTAACAGACTTCTACAAATTTATCACTCTTTACAACATTCCACACATTGTTTTGGACTGGACTCTTTTCAACAGCCATCCAAGAACTCTTTTGCAACTTTTCAAACACAGAAAAATTTAAAAAAACATAAAAGAACACCTTCCCAGGTGCAAGACATGATTGATTATTAGAAACCCTAGGGCTCTTCTCAAACACAGAACCCATGAACCTGTACTCCCAGTGAACTTGACCGACATGTCTCTGATACAAAATGAAGGAATGTAATGATAGGAAAAAACAAACAGAAATGGGCATAAGACTTGTATTGATCAGAATAAATATATTACAATGATTTTTCCATCGTCTGAGCTTGGGCTCATTCATACAAAACTTCATACAATAGACTCACAAATTATATTCATCCGATTCTATGGCAAATACAAAGCATATTCGTTCTTCCAGGTACCTTTTGAGTTGTTGTTCATTCTTAACATTCTACCATTACATACTCTGAGTATCGATGGACCTTGTGCTCCTTGACAAACATACATCAACACACTGCCATCTTTCTTGTTACAGCTCTAGAAAGCCGGACTCTTTAGAGAGTGAAAATAAAGTGCCCAGATTCAGCAATATATAGAGAGCCTTTCATCCACGGATAAATCCAATGCGTCAAGCAAAGTAATAAAATATATTTTTAGAAACTTGACTTGCACGTGAAGTGAAAATCCATTCGAATACCGATTTGCGATTTTTCCTTTAATGCTGGTTGAGGTATGACTGCTGAATTGAGGATACGGAGCTGCTGTCTAAAGCAATGGGCACATTTATGAGAATAGGTGTGATTATAATTTCCAACACAACCTTCTTTGACCGACATAGGCATACATTAAGTTAATTTACATTAAGGCTCATTGTGCACAATGAGACTATCTCATAGATGAAAGGCCCTCAAGCAAGTTCAGAAGCTAATAACCGATTGTGTGGGCATGGCGGGTATAAACTAACAGTTAAATTTAATGCAAGGAAAGATAAGATGCAATCAAGCTCCATTACCTTTTCTCCATGAATTAGTAAGAACTCGATAGGTGACCAAGGCATATATAACACTCTGGTGGGCAACAAGTCACCATTTATTTAGAGTAATTAGCCGATAGGCTATTTTATGTGGGGGAACCCCACCGGCATTTCCCCCAGTCTGACGCCGGCGGGAACCCCACAAACCCCACGAAATTTCTTCTCCACTCAGCATGGTTTATTCATTCACGTCAAAGTCAGTTTCCCAGACACTCCGTTATCGATGGCTTTCTGATAGGAGCACAAAACATGAGACAAACAACCTTTCTATTTTACAGTGTGCTGGCAGACGTAGGTCCCACGCCTTGTACCGAATACGGAAAATGAAATAAGAAGGAAAAAATTGACGACTGACGAGAAGGAAAAATCTAACGGCTAAGGTTTTTTTAATCGTCTGGCACGCTATAGATACAATGATAGCCGTGGATACGCTTTGCCAGGTTGTCAGCACAGCTCACATCAAGCTTGATTTGTCTCATTTTGGTGGAATGTAGAGCTTGAGAGGAAGCATCTGGACTTTCCACATGAAAATGGGGTTCATTGATATAATTTGCTGTGCGAATGCGATATTACTCAATCTTCTTTCACGGGATTGACCCGCCTACCTTTACCTCGCGAGAAGAGACAAACGCCGAATGGATTTGAAAATTAAAGCTAAATAGTTTTATATTTTTATTTTGTCTTTACCAACAGAAATTAAACAAAATTAAAACATATCTCTAACACTCCGCATTATATGCAGCGTATCTCCATCAAGTCAATAAATGTTAGCCCGTAAAAGATGTTTTTACAAATGATGTGTAATTATATGATTTTAGTCACTCAATATTACCTCAAATAATTTTAAAAAGCTAAGATAGCCGTATGAAATTTGTTTATTTAACAAAGTATATTAATCGTAACATTTGAAGCAATCAATATGCAATATTAAGAGAGATTAATATTTATTAAACAAATCATTTTCAAATATAAAATATATTCAATTAAATGATTATCAAATATTTTAAAAATATAATATACAAGTAAAATTTAATTTTGTCTGAAATATAAAGTTGGATTAATTAATAAATATTGATAAAAAGATGGACATGGATAATATTTTGTATGTTAAAATTTTTATTATTAAAATTATATTGGATTAATTAATAAATAATGATAAAAGATCGACATGGGTAATATTTTGTATGATAAATTTTTATTATTAAAAAAATAACATATGCAACACACTTTCTTCTTTTACTCTGATTGTATTTTAGCAACCCTATGTACCTGCGAGATCTTGTAAAGCTTAGTAGTCGCTACTCAAACCCCTCATACATGTGTACCAAAACCATAGACTAGGAAGCAACATATTGTGTAGCCTTTGGCTCAAACAGAGAGAAATGAAGTGGGGAACCCTTTAAGCCCAATAGTCACGTTAAATAGGGCTACAACTAAATATTATGCAAGCCTCACATTCTCCCACTTAAGCTTATGCATTGCAATGACATCCATACAAACCATAAAATAAATTAACTATATGATTCTAGGGCCCCGCCGCTTTTACACCAAGAGAGCTTCTATATGTTCACTAGCTTTGTGAGGCATACCAATCCCCTTATAATGACTTATCGATGTAATTCTAATACTAAGTAAAAGAATTCCTTAAGTAAAGAAAATGGGAATATATTCCCCATTCCCTTTAAAAAGGGTTATATTATTTTAAAATAAGATTTTATACAAAGATAAAAAGAAATTAGGTATTGTTAGAATCTATTTATTACTTTTGTTTTTTTATGGTTCCTTAATGATATATTTATTTGTATATAATATTAATTAGTTTTCTAGTATAAATTTCTTAATTATTTATATTTGTATAGAGGATATTTATTATTTTTATCTATACAAAGAATAAACAATGAATTAATAAATATTAAATAGACATAAATAAACATGTATTCAATAATATATATTGATAATAATAAATAAATTTAAGAATAAATATATAGTGTTAATCAATCTGAGATTAATTATTAAATATGAATATATCTATTATAAGCATTAAAATGATCTCATTTTTTTTGCATTCTTGCATTCAAAGTTAACTGACTTGAAATATTTACATAACTTTAATGTGCATATCATCTATATCTTATGGTATAGTTATACAATAATATAGTGTTTTTGATAAAGGAAAAAATGGGTTTTACTACAATAATATAGTGTTAGTAATGTTTATACATTATTATTGGAAAAAAATTTGTGGTTGTGTTTATGCCCAAAGTGTAAATAGTTGGGTTTTTTCTACCAAAAATTATGGGTTATAAAAGCCAAAAAAAAATTCCCAGAGTAGGGGAAAATTTGGCAACTTGTCATCAAAGGCCAAATTTTTTTTTAGTACAATGTCTATGGAAGAAGTGTGAATATTAGTCAGTCGGGCCTGAAATTGCTCATCAGATCGATGAAATCGTCTCCGCGTCGAGCTTTGAAGTTCAGAAGGTTAATGGGAATCGCCAATCGGTCATCTCGGTCCGCCGGGTTCAAAATACAAAATTATTGTTAATGTTATCAGAAATCCGCTCATCCCAGCACTCCGGGTCTCAGTTCGGTCGTCGGTCCGAAATAAAGATAAAGTCGAAACAATAAAAAAGATAAATAAAAGACAAAGAGGTAAAGGATCAAATAAAGATCGAATCGGGGAAAGTCGGATCAACACTCAAAATCAAAATCAAAGCGGCGCGAAATCCAGGCTCAATCCAGCGCATCGAGGAGAGTCGAGGACAATCAAGATAAAAATCAGGACGTCAGATCGATCTCGGATTTAATAATGTGTGCTCAGCGTATCGGCGTAAGTATTGCACCTCATTGGGGTGCAAGTGCTGGTGTACATAGGGGTGAAATAGGGGCTAATGAATTAAGCACAAATAGAAGATTTGAGGCCGCTTGCATTCAAAACAAAAGATCTCCATGGAAACCAGGGAAGGTGTGAAGCACAAATATCCAAATTAAATAAAAATGGGAATTCATGAGTGGACACAAGAGCTCTTAGATCTGATCTCACCACAGCTAATGACTAATTTTTTATTGGAAATCATGGAGACACATTTCTGTAGGACCAAACTTTAAAGATGTCATGCTTTCTAATTTTTTTATGTGATGGGTATTTGGGAATAGATCTCCATACGTAGCTGATGAAATAGTAGCCTACTTTTAACGGTTGATTACTTTTTCAGAAGTTTTAAATGGCTTATTTTGATAAGGGATTAGCTTAAGTTTAATACATTGTATTGAAGTAAGGAATCATTTTGATTTGCTTAAGTTTAATACATTGTATTGAAGTAAGGAATCATTTTGATTTACAATTGGTGACTGTAAGGAACTGAGGAAGCTTATGGTTATATGCATTGCATCTGAGCTAAACTATAGGTTAAAATAATTAAATAACAGGTAAAATAATTAAATAGTTATATTGACTTATAATATAACTATACTTTTAATCCTTTTTCATAAACGATAACAATAGAATTTTTGGAAACTTCTAAAGCAACTGACATTACAATATTTGTACTATTTCTTATCTATTCCATTCTACTTACTTTTCTATACAAATATTTTTTATTATATTTATTTGTCTCTATATACACGTGTATGCAAAGGATTTTTTAAAGTGTCTTTTTTTATTTTTATAAAAATCATTTTTTTTTAGATTAAACAAAATAATAGAAATAAGAAAAACAAGTGCAGTAATGACTACACCACTGTTTACATTTATAACTGTAACACAAAGTTGAACAAGATTAAGCAACAAAAATAGCTACAGTAACAACCAGAGGAATTGTTGAATATCAATGCACAACAAAACATCTAGAAGGGAACAAATAGAGTCAGTTACAATAGCTTTAAGAGCATCCATAACAATGTTGCCAAAAATGTCCTAATTATCAACCAAACAGATCTTACAGATGAGCAAGACATACATTGCTTCTGCAACAAAATTTAATAAGTATTCTAATAACTATACAATTGCATTCATGCCTTTATTTTTCTTTATTTCTCAACACGCACTCATACAAATACATCTATTCCATTATATTATAGAATATCATATACTTATCCATTTATTTTCACGGGCATGACTTTAACTATATTTTCACTTATTCATCTATTTGAACACACATAATTTCATTTATTTATCCATATACAACATTCATACAAACACATTTATTGCATTATATTTATAGAATATTATATCATTGCCCATTTCGCTTCACACACGTGACTTTAACTATATTTTCACTTATTCGTCTATCTGAACACACATACTTTCCTTTATGTTTCCTTATACCACATTCATACAAACACATTTATTCCAGTATATTTATAGAATATTATATCTTGAAAAATATCTACTCATAACACACACTTGTCTTTTAACTATATTTTCACCTGTTCATCTATTTAAACACACATGCTTTTATGTCTATATATAAACTATGTAAAGGTAACAAAACAATAGATTTATTTGTTTTTTGTCCATACTTATTTCAATACACGTATATGCAACTAATACAATTATATCTTCATCCATTTCTTCTAACACACATATTTTGATAATCATTATTACTCACAATAATACTTTTATTTATTTTTCCACCACATGCCCTTATAAATTTGATCTATTTAGCAATATTTACTCTTCTTCACTTATTTGATGAAACCTATTGCTGATTATTTACTTTTAAGAAAATTATTTGCTCATTTATTGCCTAAACCTATGCTTAAAATGGCATGCAGAACAGTTACACATACCCAACCTAAAAGTTTCAACTCTGTGGATGCAAGAGTTTAATTAACCACACTTTTATGGGCTTCATTGGTCTGCCTATGATATCGAACTTTGAAACCTTGTCTAACTAGACGTGAGCATCTGAGTGATAAAATTATATTGGTTCTGAGGATGCTTGCAAGAATCATACCCAAAACTACATATAATGCATGTAGACATAAGGTTTAACATAGTTTGACACATATCTGGGATTCAAAGGATGTCATAGTTAGTCTGGATTTCAAACTTCTCTAACCGACATAGACATACATTAAATTAATTGAAATCAAGTCTCACCGTGTCTCATCACGAATAAATGAGAGATAGATGCAAAGCCCTCGAGGAAGCTTAGATTTCAAACATGATTTTATGGATTTGATATAAATTATTACTAACTCAATATTAGAATTGCTATTCAAATTTTTGGAACAGATATACTGAATTATAAGTTTGACAAAATAGCCATTGATGAACTTCACTTTATACATAAAAACGACCGCAAGATGTAGACAAGAAGCAGCATTACGCCATTAAACTTATGATAAAAGAGGAGGAAGATAATATTCATTACACAGGAAAGAGACCTAGAAGTAAACTTTAAACTAATATCATAAACAAAACCCTCGCAAGGATTAACAAAAGATAGCATAAAGCTTATGCTTCTATACATATCATCCTAGTCTACAGAGAAGTGTAGCAAAGACTGACAATGGAAGATAGTATAAACACTGCAAGATATAAAATAAGTCTGTTGGCTTCAAAACTGTAGCTGCTCCTTCCTTTGGATTCCAAATCGCAGTCTCAGGGAATGAGTCTGTTGGCCTAAGACTGCTGCGGTTGAATACGAGGCATACGCCCCAGAGCAATCCACGCATAATGAGAGGCTGCGCAGTCCAAAACATAGCAGCGCAAGCCGTCATTGTAGATGCCTTCCTTCCTATGTGAAAGCTAATGCTATAACGTCATCATTGGTGTTCGATTTCCCATCAACGATAACCAGTGCACCGTTTGTATTACGTAAACACTACACTTTATTGCTTCATGATTATGAGCAGGTCTATTTCTTTCGGGTGCAGGGTCACATGATTTCCCCACCATAAAGTAGGTCATTTTTTTTGTCGCATGATTCATTTGGGAAAAGTATTTAATATTCTCAACATTACTTTTCAGCTGCCAATCCACCTTTGGATGATGTCCAACAATGTGTACAAAGAAGAAAGAGGAAAGCTTCAACTGCCACCTCTGCAGGTTGTTTACTACTACTCACAAAATCATACTTATAATTGAACTTGGATTTTCAAATGTTACTTGTTAGTCAAGGTATAAGAAAAATTAAATGAACAACCTTCTCACCTTTTCAACATTGTCAAACAGTGAATTTGCAAATTGCAAATTTTAATTCATTTTGAATCCCTAAAATTATCAATGAAGTTTGGATCCAGATTGAAAAATGCTTCTCACCTAGAAAACCCTAGCTGCATGTTTGTCAAGATGTTTCTTGGCCTCGAAGCCCAAAATGTAGCAGTGAAACCTTTGTGATAGAAGTTGAAATGCTCAGATTGCATGATATACCCAAAAGTGGGTTCATTCAAATGCCTTCATTTCTACTAAGAGTCCAACATTTGTAGGC
>VDFB02303551.1:0-18455 GCA_007258455.2 Sequoia sempervirens
ATTGCTAATCTCGATAAGTCGCATGTGTTGACGTCGAAGAAAAAATAAGCTGAACTTGAGTAGGTTGGATCTCAGTCTTGAAGATCTTGAAGGAGATTGCTGGCAGAAAGTATTAATCACTGTCACACTCTAATCTAAAGCCATCCGAAAGATTTACGGAGAGTTGCTGCCATGCAAGTGAGGTGATCGTTGTTCTTAAAGGTCAAATCATAGATGTTGCGAAGCCGCTAGACTGTCATTACTAGAGCCAAATTCGAGGCCCGCAGATTGCCAAAATTGAAGCTGATCGTGTTCGCAAGTTAGAAGGAGAAGTCAAGTCATAGAAATCATAAGTTACTGCCAGTCTATATGGCAAATAGCAAACGTATAAAGAGGCAGATCGCCGTTTTTAATAAAAGTAAAGAGAAGCCGTCTTCAAAAAGCAGTTCGCAGTTGTCAACGTATCTGAGGCACAGAAGTCAAGTAGAGGTGCAATGAAGTCGTTGTCTCATGAAGGGAATTCTTTATGGACAATTGCAATAGTAATTTCAGAGGGCTAGTAGCTCTTTTCCATGTTTCCAGTTAAGATAGAGACAGTCCATCACATGTGTAACCATGGAAGGTGTAGGAAAAGGAATAAGGTTAACTTCAAAGACGAAAAGGAAATATAACTTAGAAACAATCATCAATTAAAGTGACACGAGAATTCATTTGAAAAACATGACTTGTTAAATAGAAAACCCAATTTGTTAAAGTAATGTACTCGTTGGAGTGGGTAGTAGTAAACAACCTACAAAGATGGGAGTTGAAGCTTTCCACTTTCCCTTTTCTATACATTGTTGGACATCATCGAAAGGTGGATTAGCTACTTAAAAACAATGTTGAGAATGTTAAAAGTACATTTTCTAAATTGATCATGCAACAAATAAATTTGAAAAACATAATGAGAATTTCACTTACTCAATGGTGGGGGTATCAGATGGCCTTGCACCTGAAAGAAGTAACCTACTCATAATCATGAAGCAATATAGTGTAGTGTCTATGCAATATATGGGAAACTAAAGCCCAATGATATCTCTTCCACTTCCTGTCTTTGGTGACCTAAAAATAAAATAAAAATCTGTCTGAGAATTTATTTCAAAAAATCATGACATTGAGTCGAACAGAGATTATCATTCAACACCAGATAACATGAAATGACACAATAGACAATTACTTCACCTAATTTCAAACATAACCTAAAAAACCATCATATACGAAAAAATAAGAAATCTAGCATATCCCATATTCATTACAGTATCAATTAAAAATTATCAGACAATTATGTTGATATGAAATTCCACTAGAAGAGAAGAATAATCACAAATGATCATACCATTATCTTGATGCAAAATTGAACAAAAATTATTTAAAAAAAACATCTAAAAAAATGAATGTTTTGTTTCCTTGACTACCCCTTAGGATTGTATTATATTGACGATTCACTAAGCCACTTCACTGCATAGTTTTACGTAGCATCACCAAGGTCATTATATATGGGATTATATTAGTTAACATGCTGCAATGTTAAAAAGGTTAAAAGATAACAGTATTATAGGTTTTACATGGTTGAAAATAGGTTGTTCACGGCATAGTATATTAATACTTTCCAAGAGTTCAAACATTTCTTTATGAGCCCAACCTTTGTAGTTGAGGATTGTCAATGTTTGAAGCTAATGCAGTGAAGGGAGGGGTGCTAGTTAGGGATCTCTAAGTAAGGATCGCCAACCCTTGCAGTCTGAAAATCCTATTTTAGATATTGATCAAGTTTATTGCATAGCGACGACAAAGATCATGTAATAGTAATTTCGTGGGGCTGCTATCTCTATTCAATAATTCCAGTTAATATATAGACAGACCACATTGTTACACTGTCGTCTAAATGTTGACCAGTGGAGTGGATACAAATGTGAACAGAAATTTAGAATCCTTCGTTTCTATTTATTCTTGCAAACTGCTAACAGATTTTGAACATCATATTTAAAGAAGTGGAGTATAAATTGTCATTACTATTTGTTCAAGCATCCCATCATTGTTTCACAATTCCATAAATTTTTCTGCTTCAATATTCCTATAGTTGAAAAGATGAGGTGTTCTATATCTAGTTTGTCTTGATAAATAAATTATATTTTAAAAAATCCTTTTCATTTTTTCGTATTAATCATAAAAAAATTCACAGTATATTTAATAAAGTTTTTATTGCTTTTTATTGTAAATTTTAAAAAAATATGTATTTTTTAATTGCTTTGTTGTATAAGCATTAACAATGTGTATTTTGCATCACCGCAGAAAAAAACTCACCGCCGCCACAAATTCACCTCAAAGAAAATTCACCACCAACGAAAATTCATCGCATTAAAAGTTTGCCATACTGTTGATGAATTTTCCTTGAGATGAATTTGTCATGGCGGTGAAAAAAGATATTGAATGCTTTTAATTTAAACTAATCTTTAGAATAGGGTAAAACAAGGGTGAAAGGCATGAATCAATAGTATCCACTACCACTTACATAAAACTCAAACCTCAAGACCTTAATCCAATAGTGAAGCACAAATGAACATAGAAATATAAAATAACAAAGCAATCTTACCACAACTCCTATGCCATGGTTGAATCACCTTCATTGCTCTTCTCCATTTCACTGCTAGCTTGCCCTCAGATTTGTAGTATGCAAGAATAAGTCTAACGTGACAGCGAAATATCAAAGATAGTGGTTTCGGTTAGGGCCAAGATGAAGGTTATGGGTCTCTTTTATAGAAAATACAATTTGAATGAAGGGCCAAGATTAAATGATGAAGATCAATGGATGAGATTACTTTGAGAAGCAAGGAAATAGGGATAGGGAAAAAATAGGGTTTAGTTAATGATGGATGGTGGAGATTAAAAGGTAATAAAGCCTTATCAAGGGTGGAGGTTAATTAAGATAAAAGAGGAGATTGACGAAGAAAAGGAGGTGGCTTGGAGTAAATTAACTAATTGTATGAAATTATTTAACTATAGAAGAAGAGGGGAAAGATAAATTTTAATTAAAATAATTAGAAACAATTATCTAATTAGAAAGTGGAGGAAAAGAAAAATTAGTAAATAATTAAAATAATTATTTACTAGTGTGCAGAAAAGTAGGGAATTAAATAAATAGGATTTATTTAATTGTGGAAGAAAAGGCTCATGAATAATTAAATAATTAAAACAATTATTTAATCATAGAATGCAAATGAAAGTGAATAATTAAATAAATAATAATTTCTTAATTATAGAGAGAAAGAATAAACAAGGGGGAAATGAATTAATTAAATAATTAAAACTATTTAATTAATAGAAGAGTATGAGTTTACAAAATAATTTAATAATTAAAGTTATTCAATTATATAGGGGAAGATGGGAAATTGATGAGGAAAATGGCGTTTGCATGCTTAGGACATTTTTCAGTGTCTTCATTTCGCCCCTCTTTGATACAATGTGAATTAATCTCAATCTTGTATAAAAAAGATTAAGTTCAAAATATGCCCTGGTGTGTTGTGATGGAGACAAGATAGACCTATGTCTCGTCAGAAATTTTTTACAAATTTTAGAAAAAATATTTGGCCAAAGCAAATCCAATAGTGCACACTAAAAGGTTTAATTTCCAAGACATCTAGGATATCCACATTAGGTTTTAGACTCAACATTAGGTACATACGTGGTAAAAACCCTACACCTAGGGGGGTATAAGTAAAATTTTGGGAGGTAAATTGGTCATTTGTGCATTTTGACTTGAGTGAATAGTGAGTTGTGAGAGTGACCTTGTTGTGGAGCTTTTTCCAAAATATCACCTGCCCCGTATATTTAGGGTTCAAACCTTCAGACGACTAGAGGGCTTCAGCGACGTGGCATGTGCCCCATTCCTTCCTTGTAAATTTATTGATTTTAGTGGTTTATAGGGCTCAAACTTGGTCAAGGAGATGTGGTGCACATGCGTGTCACATTTGTTATCATTTTCACAACAAGTGGGGTGTTTCATTGCATCTTCTTCAGTATGATGCATCAATCTGTTAGAGTTATTCAAATGCGATAGAATTGAAAATGCTAAGTGTGATGCATATGACTTGTGTGATACAACCATGGTCTAAAATGATGAATATGATATTGTACGCCGATATGGTACGCCGCACTTGTGGATGGGTACAATGCATGTGCATGAACGTGTGATGCAATTTTTGATTTTTAAGCCACAAGTGATCTATGTGACAAATGTGCTTGGTAGTGTGATGCATCTGAATTTATAAGTCACATATGCTAATGTGTGACACATCTAAGTACTGAGTTGTATTTGTTCCATAGTGCATTATATTTTACTGATTAGGTGTTTTCCCTAGTTTTGGATAAAGGTTTCTCTCTAATCAAGGCAGTTTCAGGGTGACTTTTACTCTCTGTTTTTCCTTTTTGTTGTCGCTTTTAGATCTGAGAGCTATTTTCCTGGAATAGTCTGATTTTGAATTAAAGTTATTGCTTCTTTAGTTAGATCTTGCAACATTTTAAAAAATCATTTCTTGCATATTTCAGATGAGGATAGTGTTCCATTTTTGCAATTTTCCTCTACTTTCAACATCATTTCATAGTTTAGAGATAGATTAGTTTACATTTTGAAATCATTAGAAAAATATATATATATCAAATGAAAACTAAATGGTTAACCTTGGAGAAAGCATATCCTTTAAACCCTTTAGTTGTGATGACCTTGACATGCTAGATGAAGCCCTTGAGGACTTCATCTCACCTAAATCATCCACTAAAGCTTTGGTATAAGAGGATGCATACATAGAAAATAATGAAAATCATAGTTTCTCTTCTCTCAATACCTCTCCTACTTGTGATGAACGTATTTTGGTGTTAGAAGACCCAATTACTGAGCATCATGCAAAAAAAAATTGTCTCTCTTTCAATGATACACTTCTCTCAGCGAACACTAGGATGGATGGCATAGATGAAGATGTTAAATTCATATTAGATCCCCCCTCACTCGAAGGTCATCGATGTAACTGATTCGAGGCTATCATTGCACAAATTGGATCTCCTTTAACTAGCGAACCTCCTAAGTAACCTCTCAGCATCAAAATACCTTAAAATAGACCATTAAAACTAGGATTTATCTTGTATTTTATAATTCAACCTGATAGTAACAATGTTTTGCAGCAACCGAGTTACAATACCATTGCTCACACATATAATACATGGAACAATAGGCAACCAAAAACCACTCCCACTTCATTATCATTTCCTCAGCCTATTTTTCCTAGTGCCCATCATTTTCCTTTACATAGAAGAGAGGAGCCTGATTTCATCAAACAACTTAAACATAATCCCACTCAGATATCCTTATGGGATCTTAATCAAACATCACCTGCACATAATAGGATCCTCCAAGTAATTTTGCAAAAGAATTATATCTAATTTGTTGCGAAATTGAATGACGTAGCAACCCCCCTCGATTGTATGGAAGTGATGAAGTCAGATATCACATTCCATCAACAAGAATTACCCTCACTTGAGATACAAAATAAACATGAATCCTTGATGATAAAGGTGATTATAAATAAAACTGCAATTAAGCGCACTCTCATAGACAATGGAGCGGGTCTTAATTTTTCTCTTTGATGATGTTAATAGGAAACTATTGGGAATTATCACATTACTCATTGGGGTTAGACCTGTACAGTTTTTCCTACCTCTATCCCTATCATGCCATGACCTGTTTTCTACGACCTTCTCCTCGGGAGGCCATGGATTCATGCTATGCAAGAAGTCCCCTCTACTCTTCACCATGAGATGAAATTTGAATACAACAATAAGATATACATGGTTGAAGTAGATGAGAAAAGCTACAAATCACAAGTTTAACATCATCATAACACTGCCAACACCCTTACACTTTTACTCCAATTTCCAAAGTAGAACCTATACAAGTTGATGCTAATCCTAATTGTCTTTCGCCTACAACACAACTCGTATGTGATGATTGGGGGTCATTAGGTTTTATGCCTCACTTGAATGAAGAATCCAAAATCTCACCCTCAAAATCCAAAAGAGTCATATACAAATGAATCATATTTTAGTGACGATTGGGGTTTATTAGATTTTACACCCTCCTTTATGGGAGAGTACAAAATCTAAAAATATACACCTATAGAATCTTTTGTTTTTATTTTATAAACTTGGTTCTATATCAAACACCACCCCATGTTGGTGATGGGGGCTCCTCAACTCCCATCCCTCATGAGAGGATCTAGATGCGTGACATTAAGAAACTGAATAATTATTTGTGTTCATGTGAAGAAGACAATCCTTCTCAGAAGCATAAAACTCCTTCATCTGAGTTGGAATAACAATATGCACTTGGATAAAAAATCCTCTCTAAACATGGATATAATGAAAACATGGAGCAAAATGGTAGATATCAAGTAAAATCTATACTGTACAATTTCAAGAAAGATCTAGGCTTTCCACCTTTCTCTCCATGTTCATCTAAGGCCTTATCATCTAATATATGTATGCAATCTTGTGCTAAGAAATAAATATCCCCTACTGTTGATCAAGAGAGTAACTTGTTGACAATTCTCAAAGCCCGCATTACTTATATTTGGATTATTTTATCGGTATTGGCATTAAAATTTATGACATTTAGTATAGTATTAGCATAGCATATAGATCATGTTGTGGTTAGTACAATGGGAGCCTGTAGACTTGGAGCAACTTTCTTATTGTATGGTGAGAGCCTAGACAAAGGCATCCTTTTTCTCACCTACCCGCCCTTTTTTGGGGGGCTCACCAAGTGGATGGCTGATTACACTAGCCCTTGTGTGCATGTTTTTCCAAAGGACCCCTAGCATAACAAAAATAAATAGTCCATAAATAATCTAGAAATAACAATGAAGAATAACACAAAAGAGATCAACCCAAAAATTTTGCATGGTTCACCCAATATGGGCTACATCCATAGAAACTTAGCCACCCAATGATTTTATTATCCAGTGAAAAATATGTTACAATTACCTAAATTACACACACTGCAACTTACATCCCAACCCTGTATAACAAGATTTTTTGAAGCTTATAGAATTAGGGTTCTATAGTCATTTTTTCATTTGACTTATTAGTGGGAAATCTTTGATGTGTTAACAGAAAAAACCCCTACGGGGATATGTTACAAGTGTATAGTATTTGCATGATCAGTTTCCAAATACCAACACCCAGACTATACCAAAGTTATAAATTCAAAAAATTTAATAAGGAACCACACACCATGAAATTTGATCTTCATAAAGCTTAGCAAGCTGCATTATGCTAAACACTTATGAACAAACAAGGCTCCATAGGCAAGCAAAGTGTGTTATTCTTGGTGGCCATGAAAAAGGTTATAACTTCAAGGTTCATAAGGTTTAAGAAGCTATGTCATTTTGCTTAGTTCATGTAAGGTTTCCTCTTTGGTAACATCATGTTTAATGTCTCTGAGAGAGGACAAGTCTAGGATAACAAATTCACAAATTAGGGAATGCAACATGTAGCATCACCACTAAGAGGAAAGTCATATGCCGAGAAAGGTAACACTCCTGGAGGACATAAAACCAAATGACACCACCAAGAGGAAGACACATCAGGAGGAGTAAGAAGGCTTCACAATGAAACATGAGAATAGTCCAAAGATCTCTGAAATGATAATGCCAATGTATTCCCCCACTTTAAAGAAATTGCTAACACCACACTGTCAGTAATTACTTCAAAGTAGAAAATGATAAATGCTAACAATAAAAAAGACATGAGATCTTATTTGGAAAGCCCTATGTCAAGCATATGTTTCCAAATGAAGCTACATCAAGAAAAGGGAAGGGGTTGTCCCCAAAATGAAATCCAAAATGTGTAAGGGATCCACAGATTCAAGGTTGGTGTATGTCTTTGCTACAATGATATTATAGATCTCAAAAATGTCATAATTTCCCAAATAACTCATGGAATAGGAAGAATGACACATAGAGAGTTCAAACAAAGAAAAGATTGTTTGGTTCAACATGGAAGAGACCTAAATGACTTGAAGCCTTGTTTCATCCCTAAAATAAAAAGAACAAGACAAAAGAAAATGATACACTCATACAACATATAGAAGAATGAAGGTACAAATAGAGGAATGAAGATAATGATACAGATCAAATAAAACAGTACCAAATATCACATTATGCACATGCAATCACATAAATAATTCCTACCCAAAAATCGCACCAAGGATGTAGTCTCATAGACTACATGCAGAGGAGTAATCACCAATCCAAACTGATATGAGTGTGATACAGACTGCAAATGCAAACATGCGGTTCCGAGGTTTCAAGAATGATGTGTACTGACTGGAAAAAATATAGTTCCGATCTACACAAATCTCAGGCCACTGATAGTCACCACTGCTCCACACGGGTTGGAGATCTAAGTGAAGGATTCCAATTTCAAATTTTGATGAAAAAACTATGTCCCTGTAAGATGAATATGAGGGAAGAGACATGGTGCACACCATAAAGAGCCCTGTGAAAATATATGCCAATCGATCCAAGCACACTATGAGAATGTTGGTCAATTTGTGGAAAGAAAATACAAATCTCGCCCAACACTCCTGTGAACCTCCAAAAAATCTCCAATCCAGATATGCAGACAACAACAAAGTAATAAAATGAGAGAATCGAATCAATAGAATATCTGGCCATGATACTGAGTGCCCTACCGCTCTCACTATCATGAGTGAATAGCCAATCGCATGAGCCCCCTTTTTTCTATTTTTCAATTTACACCTTGATGAATCACAAGACCACCGGGATCTCTCCAAGCTTTCAGAACAACATATCTACATCAGTCCCACGTTCTCTTGAGCTCTGAAACCATATTGGAAATACGGATAGTGATAGTCATAAAATAAATCACAATGATATTAAATTACTGACATTCCTTTAACATTTGTTCAATACATATATATAGGACTTGTATTTCCTATATTATAGGAAACATCTTATAACAACTCACTTTTATTGTAGCACACATTATTATTCTAACCCATGTGAACAATAATTCCTAACATATTGACTATGCTATTACATCTATGCCTTTATTTGTATTTATTTCTCTACTAGAAGTCCTATGACTACATTTTATTTTTTAGATTTTCTCTTATTAATCTATTTGAACTAGCATAATTTTTATGTCTATCTATAGAATATGTATATACAATAGAGGTGTCGATTTAATTGTTTCCTACATATTTATTTCAATACACACACCTATGCAATTAATACAATTATATCTTTATCTATTTTTTCTAACACACATATCATTAATCATTATTGCACACAATTATGTTTATATTATTATGCTTTTACCTATTTTTCTAACAGATATATTTACTACTACTCTGATCAATTTAACCATATTTAATCTCACACTTATTCAAATAAACATGTTTATTATTTAATTTAAAATAAATATTTTACTCATTTGTTACCTAAACCTTATTGCTAAAATAGTCTTGAGGTTTATAAAGCACCTAGGCCTATCAAATCTGAAAGTTTCAACTCTTTGAATGCAAGAATTTAATTTACCACAATTTTATGAGCCTCATTGATCTAATACTGAACTCAAAAGCCTTGTCTAATTGGATGCAAGCATCTCACAAAATCAATAGATGCACAATGTAAGAAGATGCACAATGATATTGGTCTAAGGATGCTTGCGTGCATCACAATCAACGCTCCATTTCATGGATGCAAAGTTAGACATAAGGTTCAACTCAGTTTGACACATATATTGGGTTTGAAGGATGCCACAGTCAGTCTGGATTGGAATGAAATTGTAAGGGAAAAACATAAAACTTACACAATCATGAAAAATCATGATATTTTATATTGATCTAATCAAAACAGTTTCACATAAATCTACTAAGCTGCTGTTCATTCAATCAACAACCATTGCATTCACCAGGTATATTGAGCTTTAGCTCTCATACAAACAGACACCATTACAACCTCTTAACATTGACAGTTAGCTTATACAAACATACTTCATTTCATTCTCAAAGTGGTGTTGCTACAACTTTTCATAACTTCTTTCAAACATAACACCACTGGTAATTTACAGCTATTGAGAGCTGGACTCTTGAGAGTGCATACCAAATGGATATCATACAATATATAGAAAACTTTGCAAAGAAAGCTTGACCCGCAAGCAAAGTAATAAGATACATTTTTAGAAACTTGATTTGCACGTCAAGTAAAAATCCATTCCAATACCAATTTGAAATTTTCTTTCAATGCCGGTTTGAGGTGACCTCTTAATTGAGGATACAGAGATGTTAGGAGCAATTAGCACATTTATGAGAGTAGGTGTGATTATAATTTCCAAGACTCCCCCTTAATCACAAGAACAAATTCTGATTTCTTTCCTAGTCTCTTTCACTGATGCTTCGAGACAATCTTCAATCTAACAACTTCTAAGAATCAAGCCTAGGAAGTCTCATTTTGCTCTTGGGATGCTCTACCCATGAGATCTGGCTCTTTCTGGTAACCAGCCCATCATAGGTTTAGGTGTAATTCACTTGTTTTATCAACACCTCTCATAGAGTCACACTACTGGTGCTCGGGGATCCTAGCTTTAATTGGCTATGTTGGCCTTATTTACAAACCTTGCATACAAGTGGTTTCCGATGACCACAAACTCACATACTCGTGGTTTTGTATTACCACGAACTAACATACAGGTGGTTTTAGATTACCGCAAACTCACATACTGGTGGTTTTAGATTACCATTAACTCCTTATTCCGCTTGGGGGATGACTTTACCAAGATGCGATTTAGCCTCAACAAAAACGGTGACTTCCTCTTGTCTTCTTCTTGTCTCGATGAACCTTTTTATCTTCAGCTGCTGCTAGCTCTTCCTTGCAAGGAAAACCTTTGCGTTATCTTTTGACAACGATATGTTCCATTGATTTCTTCATGCACAAATTTAGCCAAATTGTGGCAACAGTCTTTTCTTTTGGACCTGCAGCCCTTTCAACGGCCTACAACATTCTTCACTGGTAGGTTCTGCCATGGTGTTACTAGCTATAGCTAGTGGCTTTAATGGTTTTTCAGAGTGACATACTTCTCTTCTTCACAAACAGTAACAGACTTCTACAAATTTATCACTCTTTACAACATTCCACACATTGTTTTGGACTGGACTCTTTTCAACAGCCATCCAAGAACTCTTTTGCAACTTTTCAAACACAGAAAAATTTAAAAAAACATAAAAGAACACCTTCCCAGGTGCAAGACATGATTGATTATTAGAAACCCTAGGGCTCTTCTCAAACACAGAACCCATGAACCTGTACTCCCAGTGAACTTGACCGACATGTCTCTGATACAAAATGAAGGAATGTAATGATAGGAAAAAACAAACAGAAATGGGCATAAGACTTGTATTGATCAGAATAAATATATTACAATGATTTTTCCATCGTCTGAGCTTGGGCTCATTCATACAAAACTTCATACAATAGACTCACAAATTATATTCATCCGATTCTATGGCAAATACAAAGCATATTCGTTCTTCCAGGTACCTTTTGAGTTGTTGTTCATTCTTAACATTCTACCATTACATACTCTGAGTATCGATGGACCTTGTGCTCCTTGACAAACATACATCAACACACTGCCATCTTTCTTGTTACAGCTCTAGAAAGCCGGACTCTTTAGAGAGTGAAAATAAAGTGCCCAGATTCAGCAATATATAGAGAGCCTTTCATCCACGGATAAATCCAATGCGTCAAGCAAAGTAATAAAATATATTTTTAGAAACTTGACTTGCACGTGAAGTGAAAATCCATTCGAATACCGATTTGCGATTTTTCCTTTAATGCTGGTTGAGGTATGACTGCTGAATTGAGGATACGGAGCTGCTGTCTAAAGCAATGGGCACATTTATGAGAATAGGTGTGATTATAATTTCCAACACAACCTTCTTTGACCGACATAGGCATACATTAAGTTAATTTACATTAAGGCTCATTGTGCACAATGAGACTATCTCATAGATGAAAGGCCCTCAAGCAAGTTCAGAAGCTAATAACCGATTGTGTGGGCATGGCGGGTATAAACTAACAGTTAAATTTAATGCAAGGAAAGATAAGATGCAATCAAGCTCCATTACCTTTTCTCCATGAATTAGTAAGAACTCGATAGGTGACCAAGGCATATATAACACTCTGGTGGGCAACAAGTCACCATTTATTTAGAGTAATTAGCCGATAGGCTATTTTATGTGGGGGAACCCCACCGACATTTCCCCCAGTCTGACGCCGGCGGGAACCCCACAAACCCCACGAAATTTCTTCTCCACTCAGCATGGTTTATTCATTCACGTCAAAGTCAGTTTCCCAGACACTCCGTTATCGATGGCTTTCTGATAGGAGCACAAAACACGAGACAAACAACCTTTCTATTTTACAGTGTGCTGGCAGACGTAGGTCCCACGCCTTGTACCGAATACGGCAAATGAAATAAGAAGGAAAAAATTGACGACTGACGAGAAGGAAAAATCTAACGGCTAAGGTTTTTTTAATCGTCTGGCACGCTATAGATACAATGATAGCCGTGGATACGCTTTGCCAGGTTGTCAGCACAGCTCACATCAAGCTTGATTTGTCTCATTTTGGTGGAATGTAGAGCTTGAGAGGAAGCATCTGGACTTTCCACATGAAAATGGGGTTCATTGATATAATTTGCTGTGCGAATGCGATATTACTCAATCTTCTTTCACGGGATTGACCCGCCTACCTTTACCTCGCGAGAAGAGACAAACGCCGAATGGATTTGAAAATTAAAGCTAAATAGTTTTATATTTTTATTTTGTCTTTACCAACAGAAATTAAACAAAATTAAAACATATCTCTAACACTCCGCATTATATGCAGCGTATCTCCATCAAGTCAATAAATGTTAGCCCGTAAAAGATGTTTTTACAAATGATGTGTAATTATATGATTTTAGTCACTCAATATTACCTCAAATAATTTTAAAAAGCTAAGATAGCCGTATGAAATTTGTTTATTTAACAAAGTATATTAATCGTAACATTTGAAGCAATCAATATGCAATATTAAGAGAGATTAATATTTATTAAACAAATCATTTTCAAATATAAAATATATTCAATTAAATGATTATCAAATATTTTAAAAATATAATATACAAGTAAAATTTAATTTTGTCTGAAATATAAAGTTGGATTAATTAATAAATATTGATAAAAAGATGGACATGGATAATATTTTGTATGTTAAATTTTTATTATTAAAATTATATTGGATTAATTAATAAATAATGATAAAAGATCGACATGGGTAATATTTTGTATGATAAATTTTTATTATTAAAAAAATAACATATGCAACACACTTTCTTCTTTTACTCTGATTGTATTTTAGCAACCCTATGTACCTGCGAGATCTTGTAAAGCTTAGTACTCGCTACTCAAACCCCTCATACATGTGTACCAAAACCATAGACTAGGAAGCAACATATTGTGTAGCCTTTGGCTCAAACAGAGAGAAATGAAGTGGGGAACCCTTTAAGCCCAATAGTCACGTTAAATAGGGCTACAACTAAATATTATGCAAGCCTCACATTCTCCCACTTAAGCTTATGCATTGCAATGACATCCATACAAACCATAAAATAAATTAACTATATGATTCTAGGGCCCCGCCGCTTTTACACCAAGAGAGCTTCTATATGTTCACTAGCTTTGTGAGGCATACCAATCCCCTTATAATGACTTATCGATGTAATTCTAATACTAAGTAAAAGAATTCCTTAAGTAAAGAAAATGGGAATATATTCCCCATTCCCTTTAAAAAGGGTTATATTATTTTAAAATAAGATTTTATACAAAGATAAAAAGAAATTAGGTATTGTTAGAATCTATTTATTACTTTTGTTTTTTTATGGTTCCTTAATGATATATTTATTTGTATATAATATTAATTAGTTTTCTAGTATAAATTTCTTAATTATTTATATTTGTATAGAGGATATTTATTATTTTTATCTATACAAAGAATAAACAATGAATTAATAAATATTAAATAGACATAAATAAACATGTATTCAATAATATATATTGATAATAATAAATAAATTTAAGAATAAATATATAGTGTTAATCAATCTGAGATTAATTATTAAATATGAATATATCTATTATAAGCATTAAAATGATCTCATTTTTTTTGCATTCTTGCATTCAAAGTTAACTGACTTGAAATATTTACATAACTTTAATGTGCATATCATCTATATCTTATGGTATAGTTATACAATAATATAGTGTTTTTGATAAAGGAAAAAATGGGTTTTACTACAATAATATAGTGTTAGTAATGTTTATACATTATTATTGGAAAAAAATTTGTGGTTGTGTTTATGCCCAAAGTGTAAATAGTTGGGTTTTTTCTACCAAAAATTATGGGTTATAAAAGCCAAAAAAAAATTCCCAGAGTAGGGGAAAATTTGGCAACTTGTCATCAAAGGCCAAATTTTTTTTAGTACAATGTCTATGGAAGAAGTGTGAATACATTTTAGTCTCCATTAGAATTTTCTTGGTAGCAATAAATGTATGAATCTTCGAAGAGTATCGTGAAAAATTAATAGTGTAAGAAAGTAGAGCTTTTTCAGAGTTTCAGAGGTTGTGGAATGGCCGATATTCGTTAGTATGGAGGTCATAAAGGACAAATTGCCTGGTATTTGTTCTGTGTTATAAAATCAAAAAAATAAACAAACAGAAAAAGGAAAAACTAAAGTTGTATAGGAAGTTTTTTTTTGGAATGAATTGGAGAGGAGGATAAAGAAGTAGAGAGGAAAGGATAGAGAGAGAGAGAGAGGAAGGAAAAGAAGTAGAGAGGGAACGATAAAGAAAGAGAGAGAGATGATGGTAAAGGGACGAAGGGAGGTAGAGAGGGATAAGCGAGATAGAGATAGGGAGGGAGAGAGAGGTGGGATAGAAAGAAGCAGAGAAGCAAAGAGAGAGCTAGAGAGAGTGAGAGAGAGAGGGAGGGGGAGATAGAGAGGGATAGGGGAGATATAGAGCATTAGAGGGGGAAGGAGAAGGAGGTAGAAAGGAATAAGTGAGAGAGGGAGAGAAGTAGAGAGGGAAGAAGAGAGAGAGAAATAGGTGGGATGGAGGGAGGGATAAGTAGAGAGGGATATGTGATATAGAGAGATATAGAGAGGGAAGGAGAGAGCAGGAGGGAAAGAGAAGGGGGGAGGGAGGGAGGAAGAGGTAGAGAGGGATAGGTGAGATAGATCACTACTTTCTGCACATCATCCACTGCTTTTCACGGACATAAATAATGTGTGCTCAGCGTATCGGCATAAGTATTGCACCTCATTGGGGTGCAAGTGCTAGTGTACATAGGGGTGAAATAGGGGCTAATGAATTAAGCACAAATAGAAGATTTGAGGCCGCTTGCATTCAAAACAAAAGATCTCCATGGAAACTAGGGAAGGTGTGAAGCACAAATATCCAAATTAAATAAAAATGGGAATTCATGAGTGGACACAAGAGCTCTTAGATCTGATCTCACCACAGCTAATGACTAATTTTTTATTGGAAATCATGGAGACACATTTCTGTAGGACCAAACTTTAAAGATGTCATGCTTTCTAATTTTTTTATGTGATGGGTATTTGGGAATAGATCTCCATACGTAGCTGATGAAATAGTAGCCTACTTTTAACGGTTGATTACTTTTTCAGAAGTTTTAAATGGCTTATTTTGATAAGGGATTAGCTTAAGTTTAATACATTGTATTGAAGTAAGGAATCATTTTGATTTGCTTAAGTTTAATACATTGTATTGAAGTAAGGAATCATTTTGATTTACAATTGGTGACTGTAAGGAACTGAGGAAGCTTATGGTTATATGCATTGCATCTGAGCTAAACTATAGGTTAAAATAATTAAATAACAGGTAAAATAATTAAATAGTTATATTGACTTATAATATAACTATACTTTTAATCCTTTTTCATAAAAGATAACAATAGAATTTTTGGAAACTTCTAAAGCAACTGACATTACAATATCTGTACTATTTCTTATCTATTCCATTCTGCTTACTTTTCCATACAAATATTTTTTATTATATTTATTTGTCTCACGTGTATGCAATAATATTTTTAAAGTTTCTTTTTTTATTTTTATAAAAATCATTTTTTTTTTTTAGATTAAACAAAATAATAGAAATAAGAAAAACAAGTGCAGTAATGACTACACCACTGTTTACATTTATAACTGTAACACAAAGTTGAACAAGATTAAGCAACAAAAATAGCTACAGTAACAACCAGAGGAAATGTTGAATATCAATGCACAACAAAACATCCAGAAGGGAACAAATAGAGCCAGTTGCAATAGCTTTAAGAGCATCCATAACAATGTTGCCAAAAATGTCCTAATTATCAACCAAACAAATCTTACAGATGAGCAAGACATACATTGCTTCTGCAACAAAATTTAATAAGTATTCTAATAACTATACAATTGCATTCATGCCTTTATTTTTCTTTATTTCTCAACACGCATTCATACAAATACATCTATTCCATTATATTATAGAATATCATATCCTTATCCATTTATTTTCACAGGCATGACTTTAACTATATTTTCACTTATTCATCTATTTGAACACACATAATTTCATTTATTTATCCATATACAACATTCATACAAACACATTTATTGCATTATATTTATAGAGTATTTTATCATTGCCCATTTCGCTTCACACACGTGACTTTAACTATATTTTCACTTATTCGTCTATCTGAACACACATACTTTCCTTTATGTTTCCTTATACCACATTCATACAAACACATTTATTCCAGTATATTTATAGAATATTATATCTTGAAAAATATCTACTCATAACACACACTTGTCTTTTAACTATATTTTCACCTGTTCATCTATTTAAACACACATGCTTTTATGTCTATATATAAACTATGTAAAGGTAACAAAACAATAGATTTATTTGTTTTTTGTCCATACTTATTTCAATACACGTATATGCAACTAATACAATTATATCTTCATCCATTTCTTCTAACACACATATTTTGATAATCATTATTACTCACAATAATACTTTTATTTCTTTTTCCACCACGTGCCCTTATAAATTTGATCTATTTAGCAATATTTACTCTTCTTCACTTATTTGATGAAACATATTGCTGATTATTTACTTTTAAGAAAATTATTTGCTCGTTTATTGCCTAAACCTATGCTTAAAATGGCATGCAGAACAGTTACACATACCCAACCTAAAAGTTTCAACTCTTTGGATGCAAGAGTTTAATTAACCACACTTTTATGGGCTTCATTGGTCTGCCTATGATGTCGAACTTTGAAACCTTGTCTAACTAGACGTGAGCATCTGAGTGATAAAATTATATTGGTTCTGAGGATGCTTGCAAGAATCATACCCAAAACTACATATAATGCATGTAGACATAAGGTTTAACATAGTTTGACACATATCTGGGATTCAAAGGATGTCATAGTTAGTCTGGATTTTAAACTTCTCTAACCGACATAGACATACATTAAATTAATTGAAATCAAGTCTCACCGTGTCTCATCACGAATAAATGAGAGATAGATGCAAAGCCCTCGAGGAAGCTTAGATTTCAAACATGATTTTATGGATTTGATATAAATTATTACTAACTCAATATTAGAATTGCTATTCAAATTTTTGGAACAGATATACTGAATTATAAGTTTGACAAAATAGCCATTGATGAACTTCACTTTATACATAAAAACGACCGCAAGATGTAGACAAGAAGCAGCATTACGCCATTAAACTTATGATAAAAGAGGAGGAAGATAATATTCATTACACAGGAAAGAGACCTAGAAGTAAACTTTAAACTAATATCATAAACAAAACCCTCGCAAGGATTAACAAAAGATAGCATAAAGCTTATGCTTCTATACATATCATCCTAGTCTACAGAGAAGTGTAACAAAGACTGACAATGGAAGATAGTATAAACACTGCAAGATATAAAATAAGTCTGTTGGCTTCAAAACTGTAGCTGCTCCTTCCTTTGGATTCCAAATCGCAGTCTCAGGGAATGAGTCTGTTGGCCTAAGACTGCTGCGGTTGAATACGAGGCATACGCCCCAGAGCAATCCACGCATAATGAAAGGCTGCGCAGTCCAAAACATAGCAGCGCAAGCCGTCATTGTAGATGCCTTCCTTCCTATGTGAAAGCTAATGCTATAACGTCATCATTGGTGTTCGATTTCCCATCAACGATAACCAGTGCACCGTTTGTATTACGTAAACACTACACTTTATTGCTTCATGA
>VDFB02303552.1:0-22579 GCA_007258455.2 Sequoia sempervirens
AAACCAATAAACAGCTAGAAAATACCTTGCCCAGAAGCCACCACAATATGTTGGAGCATCCAAACCTCCCACAGACTAAGAGCATCATCCTCATCCTTATATTCTCTGCCATCACCATCCTCAAAAATTCCCAATGAATTCAAAATCCCTCTCTCGCTCATCGCCATCCCGCTCAACATTATCACCTTATTGTTAATTGGATGCATTGTATTAATATTGCAAGCATTAAATTTAGATTGATAGATATTTTTAAAGTTAAATCTATATATATCAACCATCAATTTTCATTTATTAGGATATTGAATTCAAACGTGGGCTTATTAGCTCTGACTTGTATAGTTGAAATTATAGTGTAATACTTTATTTAATTTTTATATATTTTATTGTTATATTTGCTATAGTACTTCATTAAATGTGATATTAAAATACATTTAAATTTTATTTTTAATTTCCTTTTGGTGTATTCCTTAAACCTCATATAGGTGCAAGTGTTATTTTATAACAAGTGTCATGTAGTTTATAGATGAATTATGATCAATTCAAGACATATACGAGAATAACTAATGTATCACAATTTTATTGAGTCAATGAAGATTATAGTTATTAGGGTTGACATTAGCTTCAAGTTCAATTCATACAAATTACACAAGTTATTTTTTATATTAGCTTAACATTTTATATTATTATTTTTATGTATAAAATTATCAACCACAAAATGATGATAATAATATTAAAACTATCCAAGAAAAATACTTCATGGATGTAATTACTTCTAAAATTTGAACTATAATTAAAATTTATGGAAAATTCAAGGTTAAAGAGAATGAAACTTTGGGAGCTTTATCACCTTGTAGATAGATATTATTGATATAAGTACAATTTCTTAATCTTAAACTTTAAAGACTAAAAATGGAAGTGTAAAAGTTTATAATGAAATAAAATTATAAAATTCATAGTAGAATTTAATTTTTGTGGCACAAAAAACAAGGAGAAAAGATAGCTTTTAAAACCATGATCCTTATAATATATGTATCATTGCTTATATTATGCATTACATTTTAATGAAATAATTTTTATGTAATTCTAGAATTAACTTAACAAATTTCTAAAGTAACTCCACAATCAACTTAACAAATTTATATTTTAATGAAAAAAAATTTAAGTTGACAATTAATTTATCAAATTCCTAATTTTTCTAAATAATTTACTCATTATCTTTTAATTATAACGAACTCAATTTCAAGTATACTAGTCATAGTTGTGCCTGGTATAAATTGAACTTGAAGTCAATGTCAAACCTAATAACTATAATTTACTTAAATTATTCTAGTGCATATTAACCAATGAAATAATAGTCACTACCAATGCACAATGATAACCTAAATGACAAATTGCTTATTTAGCTCACTTAAATACTTGTCTTTGCCCATCTCTACTTATTTAGTTCACTTAAATACTTATCTTGTTTGATTGGACCATTTTCTTGCAAATCAAAGAATAGAATTGTCTTGCCAGTATTTGGTTGGAACTTCATAGCAAGCGACCTTGTTTAGACAATAATTCATAAGTGAATATATGAATTGTTATTGTTTATTGTATGGTATTTATCATGATTCATTTTAAAATAATTATTTACTAATCTAGATATCTTAGATATATCTATAGAAAGGTGTTAAGAAATTAATCTAAAATTAATTTATTTACTTCATGGACAAACACTTTTTTTTATTATTTAGGATTTTATTTGCTAAAAAATCAAGGTCAAACATCTAGGGGGCACAAAAAATAGAGAATTAAACACTAGATTCTTGTAACAATGAGCTCATGAGATCCATCTAAAATATAATTTATCTATCTCCAAATTCATCTTATTTATTTTAAACCATATAAACCTCCTCTAAATATAAATTAATTACATACATTTAGTATCATTAGTTGGAGGAGATCCTTCCTCTTGTTTATTTCTACTATAATCCATTAATTATATTTTTTTTCATAAGCATGCTATGAGCTAAGGTTGTTGGAGAAGAGCACACTATATTAGCTATAGGAGAATAAATATAAGACTATTAAATAATTCATTAAATAATCTAAGAAGTTACCTTAACCAATTGGAGTACACATCACTTGTCTAAGGAGAAGGAGTTATGGTACATAAAGTAGAATCACTAGATTTAGAAGATTCACTACTAGAATTATATTCATAAGGGAATTTTTGGAATTAAAGTGGGAGTTATTTTCAAAATGCTCTGATAGAACATCCTCATCAACACCAATCACCTAGTATTCAACCCCAACCTATCAAGTAGGTTATCTTTACTAAGGAGTAGAAATATAATATTTAAGACAAATTGCAACCAAATGACCTATAACAAAATATGATCCATATTTGAAGGTGATACTTGCATAGTCTATTTATTTTTCCAAAGCCTACCTCTAATGTTTAGATCTGTGTATTCTACATATTTATTTGGAAAATCAAAACCAAAAGGGGACTCAAAAATCATCATGCATCTCCTAAATGGTATTGTTTGAATTGAAAATTTGGTACATACATTAATGATACCAAAAAAATTGATACAAAGGCTCTCAAGGGTCAATTTTAGGCATACAATCTAAGAACATAATAACACTACTAATAGATTGACTAATCTAATAATTTAACTCTTAATAGTTGAATGGTTTGGAAACTCTACTAGAATTTTTCTTGAAAAACATAGTTTATGATGACCACTAATTTCCCTCATGCCTACCTAGATTATTACACATCAATTTATGTGTGTAATAAAAGGAAGTGTACATTATCGCATAGGGAAAGGTCTCATTTGAAATTTGGTGGTGCATATTTTTACCATAATTTATCTCAAGTAACTTTTAGGCTCAAATTAGAATTTGGAGCCTTCCTCTCCTATGCAAAAGGATATGGACTATGATTTTCCTTTGTGACCCCTGATGAATAGTATGGGAGGATAATGGGTCCAAGTGGAGCCCATATCATGTGAAATTGTGAAATCTTTAAAAGCAATGAGAAATTATGGTAGATTTTCATCAATGGTGGATTTGACTCCTACTTGGATAATCTTAAGGGTTGTAACAATTGACAATGTTAAATTTACTATCACAAAAGACTTTATTTCCCTAGATACTGACCTAAGGATGAAGGGGATTAAATTCAAATAAGTGAGAAAGTATATTTAAGATAAAATTGTGATGAATAATTTATTCTAAGGGGAAAAGAGAAAGTAGTGAGGTTCCAAAATGGATATAGAAGGATCAACCTACCTAAACCTTGGGACAAATTAAGCATTTATCTCATCAAATACCTCACCCTTGAGGGTAGGTATGGTGGTATTTTATCCTGTCATTTCCCTCTTTTAAATAATTTATGACATGGTATTATTTTTATTTTTCCTTTTTTCTTTCTCAAGTCCCTACAATAGTTAGTGGTGGAAGCTCTTCTCAACAAGGCTAAAATTCCCATTTATTAGTCTATTTTTTATTCTATTATTTCCACTATATAATTCACCTACCCCTACTAGCCCAATAGTATAAATAGTATGGAGAATTTAACTCCATCCCCTACTAATTTGGTTAAGAGGATAGATACTACCATTCAAAGGAAAGCTAGTACTATTTCCCTTGCTTCCCTTAAAACTATTAATAAAACCTTTATAAGAAAACCCAAACCCTAATTATTATTTTTTACTCCCTTCACTTTATTAGCAAATAAAAGCCCCCATCCCCCATGTTGTGTTCCATGAATTCCTCCCACTCCAATGAATCTCCTCAAACCTTAACTATTTCATGGAAGATAACTTAGAAAATTATTTTTTCTACTAACCCATGTGTTGTTTATCAAGCTGAATATATAGCCCCCATACCAAAAAAATAAATATTATTATTCATATTTAACAAGAAACCCCTTAGTTAGAAACTCTTAACATCCCCACCCTATTTTCCCATTTCATGCAGGTATTAATGTGTATTCCCTAGAATTATTCACTCCTTTGATCCCTACTATTGGTGATAATGATACCCATTATTGGTATAGGTTTTTGTTTTTCTAGCACTTGGTTTAATTTATTTTCCCTTAGTTATAGGTTTTTCCTACAATTTTATTAAGCTTGTTTAGGATAATAAAGTGAGTTTATTATTTAATAACTAGTATATAAAGTGATGAGGTGTCTCCACCCTTAAAGTGTGGAGTATTTACTTTTTCATCACTTTATTTAGTATCGGTGGTTAGTGGTGGTTAATTTCTATTGGTTGATTTTTTACCTCCATCATCTCCTTAGCTCTTTATAAACTCACTACTAGCTTGTATTGTTTCATCTTGGAAGCTCTTAATGCAATTATGCCATCTTCACATTGGATATCTCTTGGAGTTCCAGTTTGCATAGTTTAAGTTTTTCCAGTTTATGTAACTCTGAATTTCTCTTATAAAGTTACTTGGGTTATTCAATCTATTTCATATTTCTAACATGTTATCAGAGCTTTTATTTTTCAAGAATTCTAAGTTCATAGATATAGCATTAAATATTGTCACCCTTGATAATTTCACACTATTTTTACCTCCCCCTTGTGTGCTTGGACCTAATTATGCATTAATTACCCATTTTACAAACATCTTCAAAAAATTAAATATGGTAAATAAAATTATGCATTTAATATTTTTCCCCTAACACTTTTAGATCTAGAAAAAGGTGGATCTAGTATAGGGCACACCACACCCTAGACCACCTCCTCTGACTCCAAATTTGAATGTTAGTGTTAGTAATTTATTATTTGAATTTCCAATTTCAATTATTGGCTGTCTGTGTTTGATTTTCATATAATTAGAAGAATTGCAAATAAATACTAGTTATTTTATCATTTTAAATCCTAGAAGTAAGGAAATCACTTTCAATTGAGAAAATCAAGTATCCTAAAAGCATTCAAGAACAGTCAAGAGCAATTATTGGTATTTTTAGCAGCATTCATTCATTCCAAGCATCAACCATGTTTTTACATAATTTTGTTCACGTTTTGTGGTCATTTATGTTGTGAACACTAACATTTATAGGAATTTAATCAAGCTATAAAATTATCCTTGAAGGTGATGAATACATGACTTCAGTTCACCAAGGAATGTAGATCTAAGTAGTGAGTTGCAACAATTTGTTAATTTATTACTTGTTTATCATTTAGCCTATGTTCTACCAAGAGTAAGCTCTCTTTATACAACATCATAACCATTGTGGAGGTAGAAATACCAAAAAGGGGTATGACTTACGCAAGCCCCTATAAGGCACAACCCTTCCCCCTCTTTCATGTGTGTAGGTTTTTAGATCTAGAGATATTTGGAGGAAGATTGACTAATTCATCATTTGTGTATTCAAACCTACAAGTTATCAAGACATAGATACTAGATTTTCTCATCAATAGACAAAGTTTTGATAGTGATCCTAGAAGGAAAGAAGTTATAGACCAGGTACCTCAAGCCTAAGTTTTCATATTTCAAAAAGCAAGAGGATAGTCTAGGGTGTACTACAACCTAGACCAATGAATTCAACATCAAAATTACATACCAGGTTCCTCTATATATTCCCTTTGTCTTTTTGGATATTTATTTTGTCTTGTTGCATTTGATTTATTAGAAATCATAATAAATTGTTGCATTTTCAGAGCTTGACATACTTAGATCATTGCATCTAAAAATAATCCAATTAGTAATCATCCAAATCATCATCACACAAAAAAAACATAGGATTAAAGCTTTGATCCACCATTCTATATCTTCCTACAAGGTTTGTAGGTAAGTTGGCATTATGATTACCTTTAATCTACCAAACAGTTGGGAAGAGTATGGTTTATACCCTAGATCCATTTTCTCAATCCAACTTTTTTGTTGAACCTAGATATTTCTTATATTTTAAACCCTTTGAAACTTAAAGCATATAATTTTAAAATATGAACCAGATCTAAGGGTGTTTGCATTCGTCATCAATGCATACCTAATTGTCATAAAAAACATTGAAAAGGCAAAAAATTGCATTACATTTTACATCCAAAAGATATCTAGGGTTAATTTTATTCATTTCAAAGTAGACTTAGTTCATGCTCGCATTGGAAAAATTCAAATTAGATCATTTCAAATTTGAAATCAAATCTAAAAGGGTTCAAATTATTCATTTAGGAATTTGCAAAAAGTGAAAAAGTGGAAAAAGTGCATTGTTATTTTTATTCAAAAACATAAAAAGATTTCAATTTTTAGACTTGTCAAGTTAGGATTGGTAAATTTGTTTACTTTACAATCTAAATATTATATTTCCAATTGCATTCATTGGTTGATAATTTTGATATTTTCTCACATGGTTGTATTCATATTGCAAAATCACAATTCTATTAATTGTTGAAAATTTATTTGTACTGCTAGACCTGAAAAATCACAAAATAAGATATTAAACACTATATGACATCCAAATTCTTAACTTAGTAAAAATAACTTGCCATTCTAGGGTACATCACACCCTAGACCTATCAAATTTCACCCAAATTTGGATCATATGTCTATTTTTGTATCTTTTGTGAGGTTTTGCTTCCTGATTCTAATCTCTATCTAATTTGTTGTGGTTTTCTTGTATCTCACCTTTTATAGTAGGTTTACCTAAGTGTTTTGAAAATTATATGAGCTTCATGACCTAGTGTCCTATTGTTAGTACCCTTATGATACGTAGTTTCAGACTTATAGCATCTTGCATTGTAACCACATCCACTATGGAGCCTAAGTCCTCTAACTCTTTCACAAAAGGTATGCCTTCAAATCAATCCATTTTGGATTCCATTCCTCACCTCACATTACCCATGACTTCCTCAAAACCTAACATTTATGTGAGCTTAGAGACCCCTATTGCCCATGTTCCTAAGGAAAAGTTAAAATAATTAGACAAATATTTAGAAGGTCTTAAAGATTACGTAAGTACTAGATCTTTAGTAGGAGAGATGGTGCCTACTATGTAAAACCTTAGGAAGTTTATAAACTACTCTCAAGGAATAAATTTTTTGTGTATTATAGCTCACATAGTGTCCCTATAGATCCTACCCCACAAGAACAAACAAGAGGTCTTGGTTATTATCCTTAAAAAGAAATGAAAGCATCAAATAAACCTTCACTTAGTATCAATATCATCATGCAAAACACGCCTAGGAGAAATATACATCATGGTCATGATATTGCTTCATATTCAAACACATGTTTTAATGATGATTAGGGTTCATTAGATTTTACACCCTCCTTTTTGGGAGATTACAAAATCTCACAATCTAAACCTAAAGAGTCGTGTGTATGTATGACACCTTCTAGTAAGCAAGAAAGATCTCTTTCACAAAAGAAAAGAATATTTATACTATTCATCAAGATACTATCTTGTCAAGGCTTCTCTAAGCCCACTTGATTACTCTTCCTCTAAAAACACAAAAGAAATTCTACAAAAAAAGCTCATTTTGTGCATGTCATCAACTGCATGGTCATTTAACTAATGAATGTAAGGCTTTGGTAATAAAATTCAACACCTTAAGGATTGTGGTGCTCTTGTGTTGATGTACCTACTTCCTCTAATTTATAATATTTTCATCCTATCTTGTTGTTCATCACTATGCAGCATTAGTAGCTTTATTTTTTTTACTCATTGTTATTCATGGTGGTACAATCTTAAGTAAAACTATATTTATCTTGGCAACAACATTATATTCCTTGGTGGTTTTCTTTGTCTCTATGCTTGGGGGGAAAGGATAACTATTTTTTAAGGTGTGTATTCTTTTCAAGGGTCCCCTCTTTCCTTCTTTCTACTTAAAATACCAACATAACAAGTATGTTGATATTTTAAGTGGGGGGACATATAGTCACCCATTCATTATTTACATGTTCCCTTCTTAGTGATGATAGCATACATCTCCTAGGAAGTGTGAGGTCTTTACATTGACATTACTTCATTTCTTGCTTCAGTTTGTTCACAGAGGTTGAAATTAGTGTAGTGTTGGCATAGCATCTTGATCATGTTGTGGCACCTTATCAAATTTATTAGGGAGTATAACTTTTGGTATGCTTTGCATACATAAGTCCTATAGACCTAGCATGAATTTTCCATCTATCACCTTATTATAGGTTCACACCTTGTAGACCTAGTGTATGTTTCTCCTCTATCCTTGGGGCTTACCTAGTGTATACCAGATTTCACTAGCCCTTGTGAGCATATATTTCATGGCCACCTAGCATAATATAGCTCGTCTAGTGGATCCATGTGTTTCATAAGTTATTTTACATCCTTTTGAACATATTTGATGGACATTCCATATTGCAACTTTGTAGTCTATCCCTTTTTACATTAGCTTTAACATTGCATGCTCGTGTACCTTGTTTTGTTTCATGTATCTTACATATCTTGTGTGTCCTTTTGTCCTTATGTTGGTTTTCCATGGGATCTTGGATCCTAGGGGCTTGACCACCTCCTTTATCTTTTTTCATCTTATATTTCCAACATTTGTACACTTAGACCTCTCTTAAAGCATATTTGTCTACTTTACTATGAGTTTGAGTATAAGGTCATAGTCTTACCAAAGTGGGGGATAAATATAGTGTAGGAAATTATATACCTTTATAATTTCACACTGTGTTTGGGTCCCTTAATTAATTGGACTTAATTAAGGCTCTAATTGACCAAATTATGCATTTCAAAGCCTTATTTTGTCTATTTTTTGAAAGGGAGACCTATATTTAATTGATGCAATTAATATTTTAATTTCACATTTGATAATGTGTGTCCTAGACTTATGGACCATGACCCATTCACCCAAGGGAAAATGGGTCCTCCTTAAGTGCCATGACTCATTTTTAAATATATTTTTGGTGGTATTTTAATGATTCAAATTTCATATGCAATTGTCAGATTTCAGAATCTAATTTTTAGGAATTTAGATAAACATTTGTAAATACATCTTAATTTGATCATTTGAGATCTAATACTTTTGAAGGAGAAAATATTATTGTCAAGAGCATTCAAAAGAAAGTTTTTCAGTCATTTGTTGCAACATTCAAGATCCTATTGAAATGATGAAACATAGCTAGGTTTTTTCCAAAATGAAATGGGAATATACCTGTCTTCCTCATTTCATTAGGAAAAAGAGATCCCCTAGGGTAAGATTGAATTTCAACTCTTAGGTGAGACATCCTTAGTGGAGATCTTGTTGTTTTATTTATGATTAAGGATGAGGTAAATCAGTTTGAAATGCACTTTTCAAAGATAAATGAAAAAAAACTAAATGAATCCAATTATACAATGTAAGACTTGAAACATCAATTTAAAACCTTAATCTAATAGAATCAATAAACTTCTAACAAATTTGAGAAGGATAAGAATTTATGTACCTATCACCAAAATATTTTATTGAGTGTCCTCCTAGGATAGATTCACCCTAGGGTGAATGAGTCATGTTACATGGATCCAAAAAAAAAATTCATAGTCCTCTGATCTTTTATTTGCACTCCTAATTCCTCTGGATTTTACAGTTAGAAATTCAAAATTAAATTCTACAAGTTAGTTTTTGTGGCTTGACAACTTTGCAAAATTGAACTTTTGATCAATCTTCAATCCTTCTTCACCTACAAATTTGCAAACATAAAGAGGTAAAAAAAAATTGTGAATGGTGGTTTTCCTTGGTCAAACCTATTTTGGTAATTAAACCTTGATATGAAATGAAACATGACTGGAAGGAATGATGAATGAACAATGCTATGTTGCAACTCAAAAAACCCTTGAATGTAGATCCTTAGAGGACTAAAACCTAACACATATCTCCAAGGTATTGATCTTGCATGAAATGGCTTGATTGGATGTTGATCTTGATGCTTGAATCTTAGCCTGAATGCTTGAAACCTACATCACAATGTTAGCTCCAAAAACATGCATGAATGAAGATAAATTTGATATGATGCTTGAGATATAATACTACAACAAATGACTAATAAATCTGCCTTTGAACACCTTTGACAATAATCTTAGCTCTTATGAAATACACCTCTTGCTTCTAGGATTTGAATTGATAAAAAGGCCTTGTATTTATAGATAATTTTCTAATTTCTCAAAAATTAAACATCAAATGCCAACAATTGTAAATTGAATTTGAATCATAAAAATGCCCAAAAACATATTAAAAATTGGGGTCCTAAACTTAAGAAGGACCCATTCACCCTTGGGAGAATGGGTCCTAGGACCTAAATTCAAGACGTGCTACAATTCCAAGGCAATTTAATTAATGTTTGTAATTGTTTAATAAAAGTTTCCTTTTCAAAAAATGGGATTAATTAGGCTTTTAGATGCATAATTTGGCTGATTAGAGGCTTAATTAAGTCCAATTAATTAAGGGACCCAAACATAGTGTAAAAATGTAAAGGATTACATTTTTGACACTAAATTTAGCCCCCACTTTAGTAAGAGGATGAGCCCTACGCTCAAGCTCACATTAAATTAAACAAATATGCATCAAGAGAGGTATAATTGTACAACTGTTGGAAAGATAAGACAACAAAGGTCAAGGATGAGGATCAAGCCCCCAAGATCTAAGATATCATGGCAAACCAACAAAGGCACAAAGAGACACATTCCTATGTTAAATATGTAGTAGAAAGACAAGATACACAAGAATACAGTGTCAAAATTAATGAGAAGAGAAAGAGGGAAGGGTGGATCAAGCCTTGACTATTTTTCTAATCGGTATGGATTAATCCTTAGCTATTTTTCCAAAAAAATGTTTGCAAATGAAAACCCATTGTCCACTATGCAAACAAAATATACTCACATGATCAAGTGAAATCCATTGTCCACTAGGTGAGCCGCAAAAGGGTGGTTGATGGGAAATTCATTCCAGGTCTAAAGGCTCCCATATATCAACCATACCAAAGTTATTCCTCTTGATAACTTTGATAAGGCACCACAAAAATGGTCACAAGGCTAGCAAGCTGCATTATGCTAGGCACTCATGAAAAAGGCTCCACTGGCAAGAAAATTGTGTTGTACTTGGTGGCCTTGACAAAGGTTGTACATGCAATAATATAGGATATTCAAAGGGGTTTTTCTTATTTCATGAAAGGTCTCTCTTTAGGGAACATCGTGCCTAATGTCAACAAGAGATGACTAGTTGAGGATAAAAGATTCACAACTTAGCGAATGCAAGTTGTAGAATTACCACTAAGAGTAATTTCATATGACAAGAAAGGTCATTCTCTTGAAGGAACATCAAACAAAATGTCACCACCAAGAATCTACACATCACACAAAGTAAGAAGACCACACTTTGAAGCAAACAATGAGTAGGGATGTGTATGCCCCCACTTTAAAGAAATTGTTGAACACCATGTTGTGAGCAATTAGTTTAAAGTAGAACAAAATAAATGTCAATACATGAGAGATTTATTTGGAAATCCCTATGCAAACATATGTTTCCATAATATATCCACATCATGGAAAGGAGGGTTCCCCTCATATGCAATCCTAAGATAACACATAAGGGATCCATGGATTTGGGGTCAACGTTATGTATTTGCTCCAATAATATAATCAAGTTAAAAATTATCATCATCATGGAACAACAAGAATAAAGGAAGAATGACACATAGAGAGAGAAAACAATGGGAAGATTTTGGGTCAACATGGAAGAGACCAAAATGTCTCAACACCTTGTGTCATCCCCAAAAGGAAAACATGAGACAAATTTGATAAAGGTGTATGAAAGATAGAAGAATGAAGATACAAATAGAAGAATTTCACAACAAATTTGCTTCCTTTGTATCCTTGCACCAATAGAGTGACAAGGGTCATCCAAAGTGGGCTCACAAACATATAAAGACACGCCAAGTAGCACTATATGGGGGATCACATTATGCACATGCAATCACAAAGAATGTGAAGAGAAATACTAATATGGCACATGAAATTCAACCTATAGTAGGTCATTTACATCCCAATCTTGTTCATCATATGCAGAAGGTGGACAACTAGCCAAAGGGACAAGTGTCAACTAGGAAAGGCTATCTAACTTTGTGCCCCCAACTAAGTGCAGGACAAGGGTGAGTTGAGATGAGTGATGAGAATGTGCTCCTTGTAATATAGAAATTATTTGTAGTAAATATAAAACTTGAAATAGTGAGTATGCTATGATTCTACAACTATCACATGGTAAGCAGCAAAGTGTATGCATTTTAGTTAATTACATTAATAACATCATTTTTTTGGATCAATTGTTGTAATTTAGATGAAACTCATTAGTAAGATTCCCAAGAGTTCTATGAAATTCATAATAATTCATGATTGTATTCTTTCCTTTTTATTTTATTTGTTAGGTGGCAAGTAAATCAATCCTAGATGGAGTTGATCCATTTTTATTCAATTTCTATTGTAATGTGTAAGAATGACAATTCCTTGAGCTTATAAGGCTTATATTTCTTACTTTTTCAAGCAACTTTTCGAGGTGGAGGTTGGGGGGAGGAGCTAAGGTGATCCTATCATCCTTTTGAGGTATTAATTGGTCTCTTGAAATGATCTTTTGGAAGACAACACCTTTTCCCTTAAGAGATATGCAAGGGGGGCAAGATCTTGATATCCTAACCTAGGCTTGATATCCTTAGATGGCATTTTATCTAATATTTTGTGAGTTCCATGCTCATTGGTTATGTCACATCCTTTTTTTTCAATATCTTAAAGCATTGACCCATAACTCTCTTTTAAGTTAATCAGTGCATTAGTAACTCAGTGAGTGTAAGATAGAAGAGTATCATTTTTGTCCTTGTGATCAATTTCATTAATGATTGATGGTTGAGGCTTTCTTTGTGCTTCAATTTTAGGATATAAGAGGTTGAACATATCATTTGATGGAATTATAGGTGTTTTTTTCATGGATGGATAAAAGGATGCATTGTTCTCAAGATTGTGTAGGGAGTCTTGTATGAATTGTTACATGATATCTTCATCTTGACCTAAGATTTCTGCTTCATGGGGGAATTAATTATGAGATGAAGACTCATTGATACATTCAATTGCATTAGGGTCATCACCAAACAAACAACTTGAAACATCTACCAAATATCTTAAAGTCCTCCATATATTACCCATACACATGTCCATGATAAAATTTTATGCAAAGTTTCAAATCTAATATATGAAGATTTTCTATTTTTGAATGAAAGATACTTAAAATTATATGTTTTTAATGTCAATTTTGATTTCAAATAATGCACTTAATTTAACCAATTTGAACTTAATGCAAGCAATGATAGATTTTTTTTATTTCTGAAACTGAAACACAAAATTAGCAGCAGAGAAAAATGAAGCAAATTGAGGCAAATCAATGCCCATAATTTTGAAAAAGAACTTGTACAAGGACTAATTTTCCCTAGGGTGAATGAGCCCCGGGTCAGGGTTCTGAAAAATCAATTTTTTTAATTTCTTTCCTAATGTTTGAAATTCTAGTTCTAGGTTGCTAACTATGGTTTTAGTGATTGAATTTCTAGATTTAGGTGTCCTAATGCAAGCGAAATTAGTAACAAATGATTAAAAATGTGACACTTTTTGAAATGCAATTTTGTTAGAATCCAAGATCACCTGCATGCAAGATGGATACATGTCACATGCAAAAGATATGAAGAACCAAAAAGATGTTCTCTGAAACCTCTCAGTAAAAATGCATTAAGAGAATCGATTATTACAAAGTGATCAATCCTTATGAAGGAGATCAAGAAACCCTAAATGAAACCCTAGTGTGCACACTTAATAATTAATAATTAATTAATTATTAATGTGCCTAAGATTAGCTTAAGTAATAAAGAGGAATAAGTGACTTAATTAATTAGTCAATGTGATGTAATTAATTAAGCATAATAACTTATTACTCTAACACCCCCCCTTAAGATGAACTTAGGAAGAAGCTAAAACACTAGAATAAGATGCATGAAAGCAAAGATGGGTCCCGACAACTAGGCCTGATCATGTACCCATTTACAAATGCAATAATGAGTAAGAGAAGGAAAAACCCAGTGGGACAAAACCCCCCTTACAATGAGATAACATGCTGCAAAGAAGCACTGGAAGAACTCTATAGAGTAACACTGGAACTTGATATAGGCAAGCAAGGAAATATTCTTCTATATACTACTGAAACCGGATGAGAGTCACTGATTGACTCAAGGAATCATGATAAAGCAACAGAAGACCCGATGCCACGGAACACTCGAAAACTCCAAACTGGAACAACTCTGGAATCTATGAAGCAGCAAGCAATTATTGAATGATGTATTACTGAAAATGAAGTGCAAAGATGCAAGATGCACTCTCCCAACTGCCAAAATATCCAAGTAATCACCAAACAACCCATTGGGCCAAATCTGGACTAACTGATAAACTTGGGATAGATATAGAAAAAGTGCATGGACAACAACCTAGAGCTCCTCAATACCTTTCTGACGCTTCAAACGAGGCGAAAAATGGAGATCGTGGCAAAAAGTTATGAGCTCGGAAGCATAAAATGTACATCTGACTTCAAAGATCAATAAATGCAGGAAAACAATAAAATACTGAAAAATAAATAGCACTACTAGAAAGTGCTCGGAACCAGCTTTCCGGTGATATCTCATTTGCCTGATTTTGATACCGTATGCCCAAGTTATGGCCAAAAGAAAAAAAACTGCTCTTTTAGGGCAAATCAGGGCTAGGAGGGGCAAGGAGGGCCCACCATATGGATGATGTCAGCAAAACACGAAAGCAGGTAAAATTTGACGGTAATATCCGCCGGTGCAAAAAATCACCGCAAAAAATTTGGTGACCGTAATATGCTAAATCACCGGAATATTCGAAGTTGGTGGTAGAATCCCGTGAGAATATTCTCTCGCCGCCGATTGAATTCAGCAGGTGGCCCCGTCCTCCATATGACCTGGGTTCGGTAGAGAAGATCAGCGGGGCTGAGCTGGCTCGATGAGGCGAAGCGGGAAATACCGCCGTAGTGGCGGTCGGTGTCACGGGCCAGCTGGATTCTTTTAATCGGGACGACAAAGAAAACTAAAAACTTATTTTTTTTTTTTTCGATTTTACGCCTCTGTGGAGCGCATAGGAGGCCATACAGCCCCTGTGCAAATTTCTTCCGTGATCAACTGCTCCAAAATCGACGAAACGACAAGTGTTTTTAGGGTTTTTGGCCGCTGCGAACGCGATGGCGGTGTCCGTTTGAGCCCAAAGTGAGCCAAAAAAATAGGCTACCCCCAGATCTTGCAGAAAGGATGCATGTGGAAACCCTTGCACTTGAAACTCACAAAGAGGCCATATCTTCAGATCACGAACAAGCAGCTGCATGTCTGGAGCTCTGATACCATGCTAGAATCCAAGATCACCTGCATGCAAGATGGATACCTGTCACATGCAAAAGATATGAAGAACCCCAAAAGATGCTCTTTATAAACCCTCTTAGTAGCACGCATTAAGAGAATCTTTTATTACAAAGAGATCAATCCTTATGAAGGAGATCAAGAAACCCTAAAAGAAACTCCTAGTGTGCACACCTAATACTAATAATTAATTATTAATGTGCCTAAGTTTAGCTTAAGTAATAAAGAGGACAGTGACTTAATTAATTAATCAATGTGATGTAATTAATTACATTATTAACTTATTAGTCTAACAATTTTGACCAAATTTATTAATGTGAATGACTAAAATTACATTAATATGAAAGTACTATTTAAAATCAATGTAATATGCATGCAAATTTTTTTAGATTTTAAGCAATGAAAAATGCAATTTTAAAACCCTGAATGAGATGAAAACTAATGCAATTTTAACAACCCTAAATGAAATGAAAATTAATGCAATGAAATCCAAACTATTGCAAATCCTAAATCTAGGGTTTGAATGAACTCCAATTTCAGAATTTTAGATGTACAATGTCGAGTTCACCAAAATGAAAAAGAGAAAAATAGGTTCATCAAAATGATGGGGAAATAGGGATATGCACCTATCTTTCTTTTTTCATTAGGAAAAAGAGATCCCCTAGGGTAAGATTGACTTTCAACCCTTAGGTGAGTCAACCTCAATGGAGATCCTGTTGTTTTCCTTATGATTGAGGATGAGGTAAATCAGCCTAAAATACACTTTTAGGAGATAAATGAAAATTATGAAATAAATGCAATTATGCAATGTAATACTTGAAACATCAATTTAAAACCTTAATCTAATAGATCAACAAACTTCCAACTGATTTGATGATGTAGTAGGGGGAGGCCTACAACACACAAACACACAATTCCAAACTAGAACAACAAAGGTCAATTCACAATTTCACTGAAACCCCTTCATTCAACAAGTTCACTATGTCTCCTTGTAGTACTCCAAACCCACTAAATCGAGTATAAGTTCTTAACCACCTTCTTTTAGTTCTCAACCTGATCAAATTCAGGGACCCATTTCAAAGCCATTCATCATATCAAACAATCACCAGTAACTCTTTTGCAACAAATTTCTCTAAACTGGATTTTCTCACATTTTAGGGCTCAAATTAGCCCTATTTTACAAAGGGACTACTATTTAGACTTATCTAATCCTTACCAACCCTTGGGGAGGCAATTCTTATGTGGAGAAACTTCAGATTCCTCAATCAAAACTTAGACATACCACCATATAGTGGGTGAATCATAAAACCCTCCTTTTTAGCCTAAACCCTAGGGGTTTATTGAAAATAGCACTTTCCCATCAACCCACAACCTATCAATTGCTAAAAAAAGTTTGAAATACCCTGCACGAGCTTAATTCAACTTGAAATCATACTACCCAAGACACATTCTCAGTTTCACCTTCAAAAACTTCTCATAGGGTTCCACACTCCATTTACTTCCAAACCTCCCCTGCACACCCAAACTTCATACACATTCAAAGAATAGTTAGTAGACACCTATTCCACCAAGTAACATCATTGAAAGTAGGTAGAATGGGTTTATTTCATCTTGAGTCCTTCAAAACACAAAAATTCCCTATTCAGGTCGGTCTAAGAAAAGGCTCCTAACAAATACTCAAATTGATTGTTAAGCCCTCAAATTAAAATAAAAGTAATGCTAAATCAATATGAAACACTATTCCAAGGAATTAGATGCACAAGTTCACTGCATGGGCTGTACAGTCTCAGTTAAAAAGGGAAAACACAAAAAATCACAAAAAATAGGGGGTATTCTTATTTAGTTTGTTTCCAAAATCAAAAAATCAACCTCCATTCAATATTTTACAACATCTTATATTGTTTTTCCATCCAAACTAATTGCTACAACTTCCAAAACTGACTCCCCAAGTCTTGTGACCATTCATATGGAACCTTAAAAACAACTTTCACAATTTTACTATTTGACAACTTTGTCAAAAATATCATTTTTGCAAATGTCAAATTATCTACCCCCCTAGACACCTAATGTTACCACAAATGACCTATTGCTTCCCCAAATGGTCTTAAGGACCTTATTCAAATACAAAAACTCCTAATTCCTAAAGTCTAGCTTTCAAAACTTTAAATGGACAAAACTCCTTTAATGGTGCTCTTGCACCATACACCCTAGCTTGAAGCTTTTTCAAGTCTCTTGGAAAGAGAAATGTAACATGTCCTCCATTGTATCCTTCATGCCTTTGTCTCACTTGTATCCTTCCATCAGGTTCATATTGCTTCATGATATCCTTGTCTTCTTTTGTAAGTAGATTCTCATTGTCACATAGCACTGTGGGGTATCTCTTACCTTTCCCATTCTCAAACATGGTCATTTCATCTTCCTTTGCATCTATACTCACATCTTTACTAGTTTCCTTCACTTGTTTTTCATCCTTTTGCTTGTCCCACGGTCCTATACTCATGCTTTTTGTACTCTTCTTACTATCACATATATCCTTTTCACTGTCATCCCCCTTACCTATTGTGTTTTTATCTTGTACTATCCTTATCAGATTTGTCCTTGTTGTGTCCCCTGTCCTAAGACTAGTACTATCCTCTGTCACATTCTCATCATTATTTCTTTTATTTTCTTTGCCTGCTTTTCCAACACCATTATTCACTATCCTTTTTCTATCACAAACCATTGTCCACTTAGTCACTGTCTTCCCAATATCTTTGACCTATGTCATAGTATCCCTTAACTGTCCCTTTGCTTTACTCTCTATTATAGGGCACTTGATTGCCCCCACCATGATACATTCACCTTTTACATGCCTTTATAAATGTTTTTCACCCTTACCTTCTACTTTATCAGTCTGAAACTCATTCTTTTCATCCTTCTTTTTCCATACAAAAACACTCCTATACTCAACATCTGACTACAAGTCATTATCATGCTCTCCATATTGTCCCATCTTCATCATACCTTGTTTGGGCTGTCAACTCTACATTGTTTCCTTTATCAACACTCACACGCTCTTTTTTCCCTAGCATTATAATTTCACCATATTCTTCTAGACCTTCAACCAATGGGGTTAACATGAATTCTCTTCCATTCTTCTCAATGATGTAGGTATTTTATCTTCCATTATACAAGGTTGACCTATCAAACTGCCAGGGCTTTCCCAATAAAAGATGATAACAACTCATGGGTAGAATGTCACAAAGAATTAACAGCTCTGTATGGACCTATCTGAAATTCAAATTTTGCTCAAGCTCACTCACCACCAAAGACTAATTTTCACTAACCCATGACAATCTATAAGGCCTTGCTCTAGGAATCATTTTCAAATGTAACTTTCCTACCATCTCACTAACACAATATTATCTATACATCCTAAATCCACAATGACTTTACATACCTTGTTTCTACATTTACAAGTTGTTCTAAACAATGCTCTCCTTTGTGGCAGCTCTTCCTCCTTTGTGGTCTTCAAGATGTGTTTCTTCATCATCAACATTTCACCAACTTCAGGAGTTGCTTGTAGAGTGTTTGAATTTGAACTTTTTGCCTCCTCCTCATGGACAATTTCTGCTCTTCTTTCATTCTTCTTTTCTCCTCCACTTGAATTTGATCCAAAATCCTCTAGACATTTGAATAATGGGTGACCATACTTGACACATTTATAACATCTGCCTGTAAAATCATTGTAATCTCTCCTTGTTCTGAAACCGTAGGACATGCAGAATTCGCATCATGCAGTTAATTAGGTCCATTCATCAACATTAATTTCATTTCTAAGGTTATTCATTTAATAAATAAAAAATTCAAGTCAAAAGGGGTCAAAACATCCTAATCATCATTAGGCTAATCTAATCCTAATTAAATTAACCTAACCACCCACTTGCACAAATAAATCAATTTACTGATTTATTAAAATCCTTATTTTCTTTCAACATGGCATCTTTGAGGAATATTCCCCACTCAACATTTTTAGAATTTTAAATTCTGACATGTCCCCCACTTAGAATTTTAAATTCTGACATGTCCCCCACTCAAAATTTTAAATTCTGACATATCCCCCACTCAACATTTTGAGAATTTTAAATCCTGACATGTCCCCCACTCAGAATTTTAAATTCTTTGACACATTGACCAAAATGTGCTCATCCTCAACCACTCACATGGTGACAAGTGGCCTATTCTCATTGGTTGGTTTTTAAGTCCCACATCCTCCATGTTTGGCATCCTCTTATCATTATATTCTATAAATAGAGAGTATCTCTATTGTTCAAATCCTCCACAATCTTAGCATTTCATCTCCAATAAATCATCTAAAAATATCTTGCAAAGTCACTTCTTAAACTAAGAATTGATTTTTTCCCACCATCACTCCATCCTCAAAGCAGTTTTATCACATTAGCTTATCTAAAGGGATTGGGAAAGGGCTATTTTCTACAATAGCACCAATCCCCCCATAAGATCAAGTGTTTGTCTTGTTTTAGAATAGGGATAGTTATTTGTGTTTGTATTTGCTCAATTATATCATCTTTTTCCTTGTTTTCTAACAATGCAGATGGATTTTATGGGGAACTCTTATTTTATACTTGCATTTTGATCTAACACTTTGAATGTTTGCATTATTAATGCAAGTTGGAAATGGGGTTCACATACTATCGCATAATATACTTTCTAAAGTATTTGATGTTTTGTTATTATTATTATGATTTTCTTTTAGCTTTTGAACCAACATTCTTTGTTGTTTAGACATTACTTTGAAAAGGTTTCTAGTAAAATTTTGTGCTCATGCTAACTCAAGCATATTTTGAAAAAGCATATCTCAAAGTATATTTACCATTTAGTGTTTTGGATTCAGCTTTTTCTCATACTGACTACATTCGCTGCTGATTTCATTTACTACAAAGCTTCCAAAAAAATTTTACAGTAAAATCTAGTTTATGCATATCTACATTGCCACTGAAGTATTCTTCTTAGATCCACAAAGAGAGGATCTTTTTGTTGGCTGAATAATTTTAGCTATAGGCTCCTCATCAGAAGGCTCGTCCTCACTTGCTTCTTGTTTACCTCATCTAGATCTTTAATGATTGCATAAATGGTCACTGAAATTGGCCTTTGAGACAAGTTAGCTCATAAGGACTGAACAACATTGAAATCTATTGTTGCAACTCATTTTTAGTGTGTATCACTAGTATAGGACCCCGCTTCACATTAGAAAGTAGAATGGTAGCAATTTTCAAGTCAATGCTCCAATCTATTTAAAAACTTCTTGTGAATTCAATGGCTTTGGCTACAGCTCCTAGCAAGAAAGTATCTAAAAAGTTATTTGTGTTTTGAGTCAGCTTTCTTGAATGGTATTTTGCATATTGTATTTCTTCCTAATTACGATGGTTGTTCAACTAGTAAAATGTATGGCATGATTCCAACAATACAATGATACGATGGGTCAACACTTGAATTTTTTAGCATTGGTAAAGGGAAGGAATATGAACACTTAGTCGATAGGAATAATAATGTTAGTTATGCATCGATTTTGATGTTTGAAATTTCTCATGATTTCCTCTCACAAAATTCATCCCACCTACTCACAAAATTCGCCACTGTACTCCTTCAATACACACTTTGGATGCCTTTGATATTCTATCTTTTTTATCACCCGATCACTCACTACTAATCATTTGTAATGTTGGTTCTGTTAAGTGTTGGCTATAGCGGATGCCTATTCAGAGAAGGATTGAATTATTAGCTCAAAAAGGTTGTTATTCTCTATATGGCGATGGAAAAAATAATGATATCATTGTTTGCAGAAAGTGAACAACAACAACAAGAAGGTTATTTGAAAATAGGATTGGCACTCATGTTTTATTTTGTTGATTGGAGAGTTCTATCGCTTAACTTCGAAGTTGTGTACTGACTTAAGAGACCTTGGTTGCAAATAGTAGTCGGCCATTCACAAGTGGACTTTGAATTCAATGCTATCACCTTGTAGCTGCTAATATAGCTATGTTTGATTTCACATATGCAAGCTAGCTTCTATTTGATAAAAGCATTGGTAGATTGTGCTTTTTTTGTTGTGCTTCTTTCAATTTGCAAACTTATATAAATATATTATTGGTTTGCCAGCTGTATGCATTTTTTTCCACGCAAAATTCATTAAAAGCTTCTATTTTAAAACTTATTTGTTGTTGTTGATCTAAGGTATCAAATCATGTCTTGTCAGGAAAATATCTCAATTTGGCATCAATCTAATGAAGTTTTGGCATAGGTGAATAGGTCATGGAGTGGCAGGAAGATCACACTAAGTACAACCAACAAATTCTTTATTTTCCACTTGCATTAGTTCCCGAAATTTACTAAAATCTAGAAAATGACATGCATAGCCGTCTCGATCTCCTTACCAAGTTGTTGTGGGCACCATTAAACCTTTCAACTATCTGTGGCGATAATCGCACCATCCCTTGGTAGGATAAACCCTTGTACATGGCACGTTTTATTTAAATACTTTGCGGGTGCTTTAATAATTCACTTCTCAATTAACCCAAGCATAAAATCTTTGAGCTTCTGTTGTAGATCTCTAAAAGATAAGCAGGTTGAAGCTTTAACATGAGCTAACAAAACTAATCAAATTTTGTAGTCATTCAATTTCCAATGAACTCCCCCATGTTTACTTACATTAATATGCACACACTTATGCATACCTACCAGTGAACATAGTAAAGTAAGGTATTAATGTGCGTGTTTAAGAGGCATACCTCACATGGAGATGTCCCCATCATTCAAATCAGCTACCTTATGATAAATCGTATGAGTGAATATCTATCAATTACTGTCCCACCCGATATCTGACAAGACTATCATTTCATTTGCTATATTAGTAAGAAGCATTCAATACATATGTTAGCAGAGTTGCCACAAAGTCGTGATGAACAAAGCAAGCTGTAGCATGTTTTCAAATAGCAGATTTTATTCTATTCTGATTGAGTTAATGAAAGCGATGAATATGCATTTAGCGTCTATCTGTTGACTTAGAAAGGACAAGGCACGTTTTTTTTTTTACATGCATTCATTAAGAGATGTGACTGTGTGTTTGCATTAAGTGAATAAAGTTGACAACTGTCAGATTTTGGCATAGTTAATTAG
>VDFB02303553.1:0-43469 GCA_007258455.2 Sequoia sempervirens
AATGAATTGTTTGATAAAATTCTTTGGTAGACATGTATGAAATGTGGTAGCATAGAAAAGGTAGTGTGTTGTTCGAAAAAATGCCTCAAAGAAATTGGGTCTCATGGTGATGGACATCACCATGAGACCACATTTATTTGAATTTTTTTTTCAAATAACTCATTTCCTTGTCTATGTTATTTCTTACTATTATTCTTTCATATATTTCTTCCAAGCATCCATAGCATATATAAGGCAGTCAATTGTTTGAAAAGATTCATTAGTAAAAAGTGCTCTCATGGAATGCCATGACAAGCAAATGCAATTGGAAGTAGCTCCTACTTATTACTTATGCTATCTGAATTAATTGTGCATCACTTATTACTTATTACTTTCTAAACAACAATATTGTAGTTGAATTTTTTTCATCTATCAACATCTAGTTATTAGTTATGGAATGTGAATTAATGTTTTGAGTTTGATAGATGTTCACTACAATGTAATCAATGCTATGAATATAAACTACACAAATCTATTAAGTACAATTCATTAGTTAAAATCTTTATTCTATTACCTACGTGTAGGTTTTTTGAAATCCACTGGTAGTAGGAGATGTTCCCTTGAAACCTCCAATATTAGCTTATTTAACATCCAAAATCACATATTAGAATACCATTCATAAAACAATGTTATTAACATGCAATAAATTTATAATTTTTTACTAGCTACATACCTCAACGGTAGATGAAGTGGAGAAATAAGTGGGTGTAGGGCTGGTGTATCCAATATTAACACTATGACCCTGAAATTTAATTAAAATCATAAAACTAAATTAGTTAATCTTGCATTTCAAAATTGAAATTTAATAAATTAAAGTCAATGAACATGCTAACATTTACATGAGAATCGATTCCATTGGTCTCACTCAAAATGTAAGTTTCCCTCCCCATCTCCATAGCTGCAAACATATCCTACATAGTAGCCTCCTGAGTGTCAGTGGGGTCATATGAAATTTTTTCCCAACAAGCCTGACACAAATGAGGTCGAATCCTACTCCTCGAAGACTCCCCTGGATAGGCATTGTAGTATAAGGCTGACATGTTGGATGACACTCTGGGTCAAAGAGTTGAATCTAGCTAGAAAAGTCTCTACCTTAGCACTCTCCTTCTCAATGGAAGGGATAATGATGTGCTCATGAGGCAGCCTAGCAAAAGGTCATCTTGCTTTCCGCCTAGGATCCTAATGTGCATCGGATCTATCTTGAGCCGACCCCCCACGTCTCCCCTAGATGTCCCTCATATAGAAATAATTTGGGATTTTGTTCAAGATGAACTCATAGTATAGTTTCCTCAGGAAATATTCTAGGACTTCACAATTGTTGCATGGTGGGTAATCAAAAACCATGTACCACCTATCTCAAAAAAGGTCCTAATATATAAGTGGTGGCACCAATGGATAGGAAACCTCTTTGCATTGAGGGTAAGATTTTCATTTGTGTGTGGGGTTAGTGAATAACGAGCAAAAATCTAATTTTGTAATTTTTAGATCTTTTACATCTTTATATGATAATTTATCTTGGTAATAATCCCTAGACACATGCCTTCTATCTTTCCAACCAATGAATTGTTTACTGATTGAATCTACATTTTTTAACATTTCTTTAAGTGAAGTCATAGGGGTCATTCTTTCCTTGGTTGAACCATTTGAATCGTTCAACCTCATGATTAACTCCTCACTTCATTTTTTATTGTTTTCAATTTCACTCATTAAGTTTTGTTGAGTGTTAGGAGGATGTTGAGGGATTGGTGGAGGTGATTGTTGTTGTGGTTATTCAAATTGAGGATTTTTTTGATGTTGTTGTTGTTGCACTTGATGAGGATTTTGTTCCTCTAGTTGTTTCTATTCTTGTTGAAAATTTTGAGGGTTTGTAGGTTCATTAACATCTCCTACAAATTAGAAAAATAAATATCAAAAACAACCTAAAGCTAACAAATTCACAACAAAAAATAAACAATCCTTACCTCTCAGACCTCCTCGTTGACATGGTGGAATCCTGGCGATGAAACAACAACAATTTGATCAAAAAATTTGCTAGATGGATCCTCCTAGGACGTGAGCACAAAAATGAAGGGTTTTGGTCATGGCAAGAAAAAATAGTCACAATGAAAATGATTTCAAATTCTTTTTCCTTTTGCTTTTAATACCTCATAACACGAGCGCATTATAATGTACTCATGTTATAACACACTTGCATTATAGGATCATTGTGATTGTGCCTTAGGTTCAACACACCAAGCCATAATGTGAGTGTGTTATAACACAATAGTGTTATGAGTTTTCAAAAAAAAATTAAAATTTGACCACAAATTGGCCCCCCTTCTTTTTGCACCTACCCCTCAACATTAATGTAAAAAAAATTTCTCATTTTTATAAAGCCATCTATTCTATAGTATTAGGTGACTGGGGCACCCTTGTTAGGGTGCTTGAAAATAAGCGTCAACTAGATTTGTAGGTGAGGTTTCAGATGAAAGGATCAAGCGGTTGATTAAAACCAAGTATCACTTGACAATAACTCCCTTCAAATGGGTTTTGGGGTGAAGTTTTTCATGGATGCACAAACCATTACTGGGTGAAAACATATATCATGTCATAGTTTGTTGTGTCGCTACTAGAATTGAATGTTCTCAAACCTTACATCGTAAACCTCGCCAATTGTATGTTCTGTAGAGACTACTTGGTGGGATTTGAGGAGATTATCGATGTGGAAATTCCTTGGTTTTATATACCCGAGGCCATGGACCTTCGATGTCACATCAAAAATGGTGAGCTAGTCCCTTAGCTTCCTTTTCTATTATACTTTCATACATCAACACTAGAAATCCATCACGACCTTGTTTGTCATCCTTAGCTAGGGATATCAAGGATGTTAGTGAAGAATGACTCAATGCTAGAATATTTGGAGCTTCCCCTTTGGACTAGAATTTTGATTGGTGGCTCTTCAAATTTTGAGGCTAATTTCATATTATTTCTTAATTCTAGCCTATGTGCTATGGCTTACATTTTAGGGTTGAAGCCTTAATTTTTTTTTCTATTTTTTCAAGAAACTACCACTATACAACAACTCTTTATAGCCAAAACTTTCAAATATATCTTAAAAAAAAGGCCAAAGAACCTTGATGCTATATGTAAATTATGTTTATATAAATAAAATATAGTCTTTTCTCTTTTTTACATTTATGTGTCCATCATAAAAAAAATATTGCAATTTATAAATTGTTATATATGGTATATAATATGTAAAATTTACAAGAATATGGTCCGCACAATTTAACTAAATTTTTTAGTTGGATACCATTCACTGTGACTCCAATGGTGTTTCCCTTCATGTCTTCCAACCTGAAATAATTTATTTCCTTACATTTTGTGATATGAAAAGGCCCTTTCGTAAGGGAGTCAAATTTAGCATACTTTCCTAGCTATGTGGTGCACTTATCATACTTTAGAACTAGGTCTCCTTCTTTCAAGCCTAGGTTGAAGAACTTTTTGTCAAACCATTTTTTGACAACCTACTAGTGGTTCTTCATGGCATTGAAATCCTTTTCTCGGCCCTCCTAGATATTTAATAGTTCAACCAATCTCACCTCCATGTTATCATTCTCCTCAAGTTCTTGACACTTGAGAAGTTGCAATGTCGATATCTCCATAGAAATAGGAAAAACCACATTTTTTCTATATATGAATTCATATGCGGATGCCTCGAGGATTTTCTTCGAAGTAATAAAGTCCACCCATAATTTCACTCGCAAGTGTTTATGCCAGTCTCTTTGACATTCTAAACCAATCCACTTTAACAACCAAATCAAGTTTTTATTTGTGGACTCCACGAGTCTATTTCCTTACGGCTAATAGTTAGATGACGTCTTCAAATAGACTTCGTGTATTATGGAAAACTTTGGCATTCCGATCCCCACAAAATCCTGCGTGTTATTAGAAATCAGGGTCTTTGGGGAGCTGAATCTTGCAACAAGCTCTTCAAGGAAATTAACTATGTTGGCGTCGATAAAATTCATTAATGGGGCCACCTCCATCCATATAGAGAAATAGTCCGTTGCCATTAATATCCATTTGTGCACTGAGGATTAATCATACCTATGAAATAGAGGGCCCATTGAGAAAAGGGTTCATCTACCACAATTGGTTATAAAGGAATAGCCGAATTCCTCCACTTTCCAACAAAAATTGACATTGTGAAAGTTTTTTAGCTAGGTTATAACATATTAAGAATAGGGTAGGCCAATAATAACCTGCCCATATTATCTTAAGAGTTAGAATTAGAAAAAAATTCCCACACTTAGGTCTATTGTGGAATTTAGTTAAAACCCTTTTGGTCTACTCCCAATCTCTACAGTGAAGGAGGACACCATAAAATTTTCTTTTAAAAAGGATACCTTTAATTAGGACATATTCAGAACCCTGCAACATATAGAATCTTCTCTTATATGAGGGAATGTTGAATAGGTACCTCCTTATCTGCATAAACTTCATCCCATCGAGTACGCAAGATGCTTTTGATTCAAATTGGTTGACCAAAAATTCATCCATTGATGCTTCTTTTATCTAGGGTTGAATTTCCCTTGCAAGATATTCACAGAACCCTCTCCCTTTGATCAATTTAATGGATCAAACTTCTATGTCATAATTTGAGATCTTAGTGATCTAATTTTCCCTTTTGTTGGTGATTTCTCCTTCCATAGTATACTCCCTCACACTATGTTGGGCTAATACAACCATAATTTTTCTCACTGATATTAGGTGTCTAAACTTTTTATGGCGTTTTATGCATCTCAAAAATTCTTGTTTCTTGAAAAAGTTACACTTTATCTCATACAATTTGAGGGTGCTCGAGTGGAAAGAAATGGGATTCTCTCCCCTTTCTTCCTTGTCCTCTTGCATGAGCATGGCGGTAATTTTTTGTTCACTATCATAGACGTACATGGTAAAGATCTTTGAAAAAATGAGTTTTTCTAACATTGGAGCTATGTAAATGGCTCCTTTTATCTTTTCAAAGGAATTTTAACTCTCCAATGTCCATTTAAAATAATATTCTTCTTCAAGATGAGTGTAATATGCCTTGTAAGCCTGAAAAAACCATAATGAAACTTCTAACAAAATTAATCTTTCATAAGGGTATGTGCAGGATCATCATGGAAAAAACAGGCCCTTAAGTGGCAAAAAATTTAGAAAAATTAGTTACGAAACTTGACATAAAAATTTGAATAAATTATCTATATTATTTCAAAAATATGTAACAATATAATTTGTAGCAAATTGAATGTAGTTTCTAAACTAGATTTATTATAAAAACAAATTATTTGGTGAAAATTTGAAATCTCAATCTTGAGAGTACTTAAATTTAAGGGAAAAAATAAGTAGATGTTTTTCTGAGCACCCTAACCATAATAAAATCATAATATTTTTTTATAAGATTTTAGACATAAGTAGATGACTCATATCCAAATGTGATGCATATTTTTTTGTAATTTTTTTCCAAGTAAATAATTAATTATGATTTTTTTATTACAAATTTTAAAAAATATAAAAACTCCTATGTCTAACCACCTTAACTTGGTCAAAACTTCATGAAATTAATTTTTTTTCCTTTTTAAATCCTATAGTATGCAAAGCATAGAATTTGATACATGTTTTGGATTAAAAAAATGTGATATTGTTTGAAAGCTATAGATGTTTTTCAATCAACCTATCAATCCAGACTTTAGTCATAATTCAAATAGAAAATGAATAATAATTAGTTATTAAATTCAAAGTTTAAAGCATAATTTATATTGGTGGAAAGCCGAGAATCTCCTTTAAAAACCCTTTTCATTTCATCAATTGTAGGTAAAATAAAAGTCGTCAGCCACATACCCTACAAATACCCATTATACTACCACTTTTTGGCCCATCATGATCCTGCACATACCCCTAAGAAAGATTGGACCCCTTTCTTGTCAACCAGTACTTGGCTAATTCCCTTATGGATTTTATTCTTTTAGGATCGATGCAAAACCCCTCTTTAGGGACCGCATAGCCAAGTATCTTTTCTTTTGGAACCCTATATACACATTTCTTGGGATTTAAAGAAATCCTAAAATATTGAAAATTCTTGAAGAATTTCTCTAAATAGATAAAAAATTATTCTTTTCATCTATTTTGAGAAAATGGTAAAGTCATCCAAATAGATAAGGATGATCTTACTCATGAAATCCTTGAAAGTGATGTCCATCGCAAACTAGAAGGTATCCCTGACATTAGATAGGCCAAAAGGTATCATTGCATATGAAAATGTTCCCCACTTAGTTGTGAATGTTGTCTTGTGTTCATCTCCATCCTTGGAATTCAGTTGGTTACAGCTCAGAAAACCATCCAGTTGCAAAAACATCTTGAATTTGGCCATGTTCTATAAGATCTGTTCCATTGATGACAAAGAATAATGGTCCTTCAGGGATGCCTTTTTAAAAAAAAAATTGAAACGTACACAGAGTTGAATGTTACCATTTCTCTTTTGGACAAAAACTAAATTGGATACCCAAGTGGAATACATAATTGGGTAGATAATTCTTGACTTGATCAACATCTTTAATTCTTATGCCATGAATGTCTCTACCTTTGGATTGACTAGCCTTTACGTTTTCTAGTTCAGCTTGGATCCTTTAGCTAGGTTGATTGTATGATGGATAATGGTAGGTTCATAACCCTTTAAATCATTGTAAGTCCAAGCTCTCATCTATCATATCTATTGGAGAAAGATGTCAACCTTTCCTTGTCTTCCTACATGACATCCTTCCCTACTTTATGTTTCTAACCTCTTCCAACATCTAAGTTAGAGTAGTCTCCTTTCACCACAAACCTCCACCTACTATGTTTTACATCATCACAATCAAATAGATTTTCTAGGGTGATTAACCCATTTGGAATCTTGTTGCCCTTTAGCTCAATGATTTTGACCTCATAGGAATCCTCATTTTTTAGCTATAGTTGATCCTTAAACTCCGTTGATTGTTGTGTTAAGGTGGCAATCTAAGCATAATTTTTGAATACTTCCTAATTCTGATCATTGTCATGGATCATGGGTTAGACCATGATTCACACTTTATGCTAGTTTTCTATCAAGTGAGCTCAAATTGGGAGCCAATTGAAGCCATCCTATCTATTGTGGCATTTTTTACCTTGGAACCACCTAGATATTGAAATCATAAAATCCCTCGATTAGGTCCCATACCCTATGTAGATAAGATTGTATTTGTACATTATTTGTGGTTAACTAGTTTAGAATCCCTAAACACCTACAACCTTTTAACACCTATGCACTCTCCTAGATATAAACTATGGATCAGGACTTTGTATTCTACATTATTGCTTGTGCATGGAAATATGAAATAAAAATATCTGAGAGTATCAACTCTGATAGATGATAATGTTAGTGTGAATGGGGTTATTTCCTAACTAGTTCTTAGTGAGGACCTATTCACATCATTATAAGTTTAAGTAGGAGTTAAGTTTCCTAGTTGTCATTTCTAAAAACTACTTACAATGGGGCCATGTCTCATTAATTAGATTATAGTTATCTAGTATTTAATATTTCACTTATGCATTTAAAATATGCATTAGGAATTTAATGTTTGCATCCAAGGTGGTTATCCTACCCCATCTTACCTTTCCTATATAAACAAAGTGCTTGTACATTTGTAAATCATTCTAGATGAATTCATCATATATCATAATTTGATCAACATGTCTTCTTGCTCATGTTGTAACACTTTCTTGTTCACGTGGATGGTTTCTTTCTTAGTTGATCCCTTGAAGAATGCAACATCAAGTGGGTTATTGTTCATTCATATTTTTAACATGGTATCAGAGCTAAGGCCATGAAAAGCCCATCTCAAATTGGATAGTTGAGCTAATGAGATTTACATTGCAGGTTGAAGGGTTTACATCAAGGGCTAGTTGTTCTCATCCATGAGGTAGCTAATTTCTGAAGCACATTAGGTTAGGTCCAACCCCACCATTGCGACCAAGATGTCCAAAATCCCTAGGAACATCTATCCAATTTTTGAAATTCGACATTTTCATTTGAAAGAAATCAAATTTTTTTCGCTATATAGGCAAGGGCATCTATATTGTATAGATCAATATAGTCGGGGAAAAATGAAAGGCCCCACCCTCATTGGAAAATTTTCTGAAGTGACATTTCAATCATTTTGTAGGTTAATTTTTTTTTATTCAGGCTTCTACAATTCATTATAAATCATGGAAAGAAATATTTTATTATTAGGTTTGATTTAATTCACTAATAGATATATTTTACTATCAAGCATATTCATTTATTGGTAGATATAGTATTTTATTTTGGTTTGAATATTTTTGTGAAATAAATAAGGGTTTAAAATTTGAATTGTCAATAAGCAATATTAAAATTTTGATTGTTGGCCTTTAGTTTTTTTCCTGCAAATTCAAGGATATTGTTAGCAGAGTTTCTTTAATTTATTTCTAAGAACATGTGAATCTCTCATGTCAACCATACAAGTAGTACTTGTTAGTGGTCATAAGCTTTTTGTTGGCCACATGTTCTTTGTTGACCATTGGAACTCTTTCCAGCTATTATCTTACTCTTGTCAACACTCGCCTGATCTACCACCAATCAATGTGTAGTTCTTGACCACCAAAGTCTCCAAAGCTCCCACCATTGTTCCCTTGGTGTCTGAGGGCCTTGCCTTTGGAGCGGTGGCCCCCAACCACTACCTTCCTGCCACCCCACCATTGCTACACCCGGTAGCACTTTATTTTTGCCACACCTCTATCCAGGGTCACATTAGCAACTGAGAGCTAGGTCGAAGGGGGCTATTTTTTTCCCCTATCTACTTGATTATTGCACTTTTTTAGCATGAACACCCAAACTGGATTGATTTCTTTAACAGAGCATAACTTTTTGCCAAATATCAAATTTTCAATAGCAAGACATTGACAAAAAATTGGTTTCATGTAATTTGTAATGATGGGGAGTATTTTTCTAGATTTTGATATAGGTACGCATTATATCCAACTGAATTTAGTGCTTCCTTTTGGACTCCTGATCTAATATGTTTTCACTACTTAGTTAGAATTTGGAGATTCCAATGACATTGTGAAGGTGAATCAAATATCCTTCATTTTTTCCATCCACTTTTCTTAGATTCAGCCCTAGTTACATTCTATTAATTTTTTGCAATTTAAGGTATTCTCTTGATATCTTGTACATACTACAATTTGAAGAGGGTTTATTTGCATTGGGAGGCTTCATTTTTAGTGGCACATCATATTTTTGGGGTTTCACAACATTTTCTTTCAGATATATTTTCCTCTTGTTCAATTTATGTTTTGGATCACATGGCAGAATCAAGATTTGAGCTTCTTACTCCTCACAATTATCACACTTGGATGGTGAAGATGCATAGGTTACTTTGGTGTAAGGGATTATTGTCTACCTTGAATGAGGAAAAACCAGAATTCACTAGCTCAAAATATGAGAAGTTTGCACATTAGAACAAATGTGATGAGGTGATGGGCTTGATTGCATTACATGTTTTTGACACTTTACTCTTCCAAATTAAGGAGTGTACTACACCAAGATAGGTATGGGAAAAATAAACTTGTATAAGGATATTTTTAGTTTTTGTATTGATGTTAGAGCATTATAGTGAGAAGCTAAGTTAACATGTCTTTCTAGTAATTCATTCCCTAAAATGTATGGCTATTTACTAAATTTTAAATCTTTACATATTGAGTTAGCAAGATGTGGGAAAGATAAAGGTAACAAGTAATGCATATTCATTATTTTTTCTAAGTTGAAGGTTGCATTTCCATATTTTTCCACTTCTTTCTATTTTTGTATGGATGGGTTAGGTGATAGTTTTGTCATTCCATCATTTGAAACCTTTTATGAGAATTTGACTAGGGAACAATCCAACCTTAGTCAACATGATAGATCTTCTAAGTCTCATGCATTGATTTCCAATCCATCTAAGGAGAAAGGAAAGAATAAGAGTAAACCTAAGGCATGATCTAGTGAAACTTACACCACCTCTTCTAAAGAGGATAAACCCAAGAAGGAGGAACCCAAGCATAATTTTTGTAAGGGTGTTTGGAATAGTGGAAAAAATTTCTATAAGAAGGAGATACATGAGTTAAAATAAATCTTGAAGGAACATCATATTTCCATTCCTTCTTCATCCACTAGTCCATATTATTATTCTTCCACACATGAGGGAATTTCACACACTTGGATTTTATGGATTGCTACAATAGAGTTGAATGGTAAGGGTCATGCTTTGATTACTACTTTTCTTGATAGACCTCAAGGATGGATTATTGATTTAAGTGCACGAAGGCACATTACTAGCTATTTTGATAACATTATTCTAGGGTCACTTAGAGCACCTCATTTTGATAAAATATTGATTTCCAACATTGATATGGTTCATGTACCTGGTATGTCTTGAAATGAAGAAAATGACTTGTGTTGTATGTATTAGGACATAGAACAACTAACTTTATACAAGTTTCAATCAAGGAAACCCTAGAGATCTCAATCCAAGGATGGAATGAGGAAAAGAGATCTACAATAAGGTGTAATAAGGTGTGATTAAATATTAAAAGGGTGTTCAACACCAAGTAAGGTCTTGGAAAGACTAGGAATATAAATGACCTAGAAATAAATTCAAATCAAAACAATAAACTGAGAAAGTACATAGGTGCATCTGGAAACTAAAGAGGGTTGAATGAGGGTTTGAAATCCTAGAAATAATAACTTTTAATTCACACTAAGAATGATATGCCAATAGGGGTGATTTAGTCCTAGATTAGGGTTTTTGACATAAACTTGAATCTGAAACTGGTAACTTAGGATCTATTGGAAATATATAAAATCAGGTATACTAGGACTCATATGCAATTTTATAACTCACCAAAACCTAAAAAAAAGGATACAATCTTGTATGTAATGGATAGCATGAATTTAGGTCTTGAATCTTGATTGTAGGATATGGATCTTTACTTGAATGTTTACTTGAATCATAAAACCCTACATCACAACTGTTAGCTCAAAAACAAACATGATGCATGATGACTTTGACATGATGCTTGATTCTTGAATAGTGCTCCAAAATGATTGATAATCACTCTTGAATGCTCTATAATGCTCTCACTTGAATTTCTAGATGACATGTAAAACTTGCTAGAATACTTGATCTCAAAAAGTGTTAAGAGAAAATATGTGAAATCACCTTATATTTATACTTGTTTATGCCAAATTTCCCAAAATTACAACACTACAAACTAACATCAGATCTAAGAGAATAAAATACTACCAATAATTTGAATTTAAATTAGGTCTAAGCTAAGCGAGACTCATACACTAGTTGGGGTGTATGTATGAGTCCCATTAGGCTAAGCTTGGGACATATTTTTTAGGAAATATTTAGTTTAATTCTAAATTCAGTCTAGTCAAAAAGATGAAGGTGGGACCCATACGCTAAGGTGGCATATGGTCCTAGATCACTAAATATGGGACATACAATCAAAATCATTAATTTATGATTGGTCAATTGATATATATGAAGTGCCCTCCACTCTCACCTTGGATGTGTAGGTAATCTGGCTAAAGAATCTGAGGAGGAAGATGGAACCAAAAGTTCTGATGGAGCTTTAGTGAGTATGATGAATTACAGGATTAAAAGCCTCGATTCGGGGCGAGCACAAAATTAACTCAACGGGTACGACGTTGTAAAAAGGAAGTATCTCTGTCCCAAGTCCTTCACATCGTTAGGAGTTTTGTAGTGTCATGTGTTGACCTTGTCCTGGCCTTTATTTGATTTAATTTATTTAATTTATGGTTAGTTGTTATTTAATTTAATTTTTATTCTTTTTGGAATTAATTAGTGTTATTTTGAGGTTATTTAATTATCTTGATTTTATAAGATTAATTAATGTCATTTTTGTTTATTTGATTAATTATGATTTAGTAGGTATTGAATTTTAATTATATGTAATCAAAAGCTATTTAATTACTAAAAGCTTGTTTTAGTTGAATTTTAGAAAAGTGTGGTGATAATTAGAAATTATCCTTTTAAAACTTATTAAATCAGAAAAGCTGAAGATATTATCTTGTGGGGACATTTTGAGAATAGAATTAATTCTAAACTTATTTATTTTTATTTTTTATTTATTTATTTTGGAGAGATAATGAGTGAGCTGTTAAAGCAGAAAACGAACCAATGCATGGTTTGATTTTTTGTAAAAAAAGGAAGTTAGGGGATCTATCTTTATTTATTAATATGATTGTGTGAGTGAAGGCGGAGGAGCACGGGTTTTCTGAAGTTCTGGATTGAAAGAAATAGTGAATAGGGAAAATTAGATGAGTATTAATTGCTTTGAAGAAAATGAAGCTGCGAAGGAGAGGAGTGTATATCAGTATCAATCTTCAGCGGTTTGATTTGTTTAAATGAGGTTGGCTCTATTTTCTCCCTTGATTTGCTTCTCCGAATAATGCCATTGAATTTTCTCTCTTGCTTGTTGAAAAACAGCTACTTGATTGTATAGTGGTTCTTTACAAATTTTATCTTGTGAAACATGTTTGTCTCTTTCCATAGCGTCGGGTATGCTTTATTGTTGCTATTATCGCACTTTATCTAGTTGCTAGGTAATGTGTTGTCTCTGGTAATGTTTCTTTTAAATAATTTGTGTCTTGTTGGTAAATCCATGATCTATCAAACACTATTATGTTTGTATTACATACAAAAAGGAATTGAACTGCATAGTTCGCACTTGGCTGATTGCAGCACTTGCATAAGGTTGCCTGTTATAACAATTGTTTTGTTGCTTTATCTCCCAGTTGTTGGAATCCGATTTATTGCTCGTAGTATTGTTCTTGGCCCAGGCGACTTAGATCATATGCGCCTCCCTTTGTTTAACCATCGATTTAGGTAGGACTTACTTATCCCCCTTCGAGCATATTGATGTTGTAGATAGGTTTGCCATTCCATAGTTTTTTCTTGGTAGAATAATAAACGGGATTACCTATGTATGAATTAGCCTTAGGAGCTCACTGCAGATTTTAATATACCTTGCCAACAGATTTACATATTTGATGCACTTAGTTTATGCTTGTTTTTGTAACTCCGCATAAGGCGAATTACCTCTAGATGTTGTGCTTTCTTTACTTGTCATGCATTTAAAATAGTTTTAATTTGGAAATCAGTACTGTGTCTCCTATTATTGAGTTGCAAGCGCAACCTTCGTTGAATGAAGTAGGTGCTGTGTATATTATGGTCAAAGCATTCCTCTTTACTGTAGGGTTCGTTCCTTATCCTCAGCCTATATTATATATGATCCACTTTATATGTAATGCAATAAAGGGTGCTGTTTTCCGAAATGTGCACAGCCCTATTCTCTATACTCCGTGGCTGCATGCACCTTGGACATTACGCAAGTCTTACAATGTTAGTCGTGTTCCAGAGTGTTTTATTAATACAATTATTTTGAGAAGCTTCTTTTCAAAACAATCTATTCTGTGCATATTTTGCAACCACTTCGATCCACTCCTTGAGTTAGTCACCTCTTCTCAGCCGAGCCTTCTTTCTCTTTCCCCATTATGCCTCTTACACCAAGCCGATTTCTCCAGCTCTGCATATGTCTTTCATGTTTGAGGGTGCGACTTGTATTCTTTATTTGAAGGGCGTATTTTTATTAGTTTTCAGTCCGGTCACATAGAATTTTCTAACTCCTTCACCTTCCATTGAATCTCCTTACTATTCGCCCTTTTGTAAACCTGATATTTGGATTATTATTGTTGGCTACCTTCGAATGTTGGCTTCTAATGGCTTTCCCTTGTAAGCTGGTCGACGTTTTGACTTAGTTGTATAAACTCTGAGGTTTCTGTCTATCAATTTTGGGGAAAAGCGTCTGATTTCGTTTAATTGCATAAAATCTTACACCATTGATCTTTGATCTGATCACCACAGCATTCGGCTTGCAGCCTTTTGGATATTCTCTTATCATCGACACAAAGCATATAAATTTTCATATTAAATCGATGATTAGGGGAGTTCTTTTACTTTTGTTAACTTTACCCTATTATTTTACATTCATAATACTCTTATATTATAGTAAATTACATTATAGGCTGCACTTTTGGTATATGAATTTATAAATGGACGTTAGATTATATTTGATATATTTTTAGTTAATAAATAAATGTATATGTATATATTACAACCTAGAAAAATAAGATGGTTCAAATAAGAATTCTAATTGGATTGTAAGGTGGTTAAGTAATCTAGTTAGGAGGATAGTTGAACATGTAGAAAAGCAAACGAGTATTAAATTAAAGGAAGAAGGTGTATGTATTCAATTGGGAATGAATGACAAATGAGAATCTAAATTGGTTATATCTAATTGTTTATAGAAATTAAGTAAAATATATAGGATAGTTAAAGGATCGAATGTAGAATTGTTTTACATTAAAAGAATAATTAAATATTACTCTGAAAATCAGTTGATTATTGTCATAGACATTTGGATGAATGACTGGCTAAGTACAGTTGTGATTATTGCCTTATGGCAAAGATTATCGAATTATATCTTCAATTTCACAATGTTGTGATATCCTTAAAAGTCGGAATGTTGATGATCTTTAAAATAATGTTTTCTTTAGTTGTTTTAGATAACTTATAAAGAGGAGTTAAATAATTCTTCAGAATTTATCGTTTCCTTTATGTTAGTTTAATACTATCACTATGTTTGTATTAGTAATAGTGGTTGTTGCTAGGGGTTACTTTTAGGTATTGTTATTTCTACTATATGTATAGTCTTTAGTTTTAGTAAGTTGTTAAAGAAATTTGTTAGTGATGATTTCAAATGCCTATTATGATTTATTGCTTGAATGTGTCCATTTGCGTAGATATATATATTTATAGGCTTCATTATAGAAGATGTTATATAACTTCTTTTATTATTTTCAATGACTTCTTAATTGATGAGCAAATAAAATGTAAATGAATATCTAATGTTCTTCTTCTTAGTGTATAGCTTGAGTGTGCTAGTGGATGTAAGTGATTGGTGTAAATATGTATTGACTTTTAAATAGAATATAATTGTTATTTTTTTAATCTTCATGACTAATGCTTGGATTGTATTCATACTTAACCAAACAATTGAATGATTGATTTTGATCAACTTACATTTAGATAAATGAGAAGGCCAATGCAAGTAAATGAATTTAGATAATTTCTTGAATGATTGTTTTTCCTTGCATTCTTTTTACTATTGATTCATAAGTCCTTTATAGGGATAGTTACTTTTTAAACTCTTGTGAGTATGATTGACTTGATTGTCGAGTGGTTTGGTCTTCCATTTGTGAATGCGAGTCGTTAATGGCTACTGTCGTTATGCCTTGTGTCCTTTCTTGTGCAAGTATGAATAAATATTTGAGTAGACTATTTTTATTTTTTATGCTTACCTAGTTCATCCGTCTTCGGCTTCACCTAAGTGGGTGGCAGCCGCCTAAGAAACTGTCTGGGGTGATGGACCCTAGAAAGGGTTGCATACCCACTCCTCTAGTATGTAATTTTGTATGGGTCACATAATGCTTATGAATAGAGGTTTGAGTTTAGCGTGTATTTGTGGTGTTGTGTTACTTTTGTGTTGGGGTAGATTCCTCCTTGAAAGTCTTATGAGTGAACCCTTGGTTGGTCAGTCAATGAGTTGGAGCAGCTCAAGTTGTCGAACTACGGTGCCTCTGCGAATTATATACGTAGGCAAGGCCATCAAGTGATGAGCTCCCGAGGCATTAGGTCGGGCCCCTAGGACTGTTCTTCTGAGTCCTTGTTCGAGTCTTGTCATTTATTTCTGATAACGTAAAAGCTGCCATTGATTTATATAGTTTCTCTTAGTGATCATGTGCTAACTATCTTTGATCTGATGTGTGTGCCAAGTCATGTAGACCTTGCAGGTATAGGCATTGGGAGCAAGGACTTGTTGATAAAATAGAATGTAAGAGGTATGTTAAGCTGACCTAAGTAAGTAGACTCTATTGCCAAGTTAGTAAATCACTTCTATCTTTTCTTGTAGCTTGTGTGATCATTGAGTATAGCTATAAGTAGTGAATAGTGTTGTTATCTTTGTTTTGTTGTTAGTTGTTTGTGAAGTAACCTCGCATGCCCCAGAGAACTAAGTGTACTAGTGTAATGTAATGTGTTATATGTTTATGGTTAATGTTCTTGTATGTTCAATTGTAATGTTTTAAAAAAAAAAAATTGTTTGCTTTGTCTGTGTTCTGGGTTGCATGACGCACAATATATGTCAATATTATCCTTGGAAAGATGGATTAATTAAGCTTACAGATGCAAAGTAGGACCAAATAAGGCATAAAGAAGCCCAATTTTAGCAGGGAGGGCCCAAATAAGTGTGAAAATGTAAAGGGATACATTTTCCTACACTACATGTGTTATGTTGATTTGGGTACACAAGGTGTTTCAATAATGCACTTTATATTCTTGAGATGACCCATAATATATTCTAAGTTTATAAGATTACAAAGGATGGAAATACAACTAAGTTTATATTTGACTTAGTTTTCATTTAGAAGGAGACAAGAAATCTCATTGTTGTAGGATTGGTTGATCATTAGTCAAACATGTATACCTTCTCCCAATTCTATCATAATGATGATCCTTATGTACCTTATTCCCTTTATTTTAGAGTGGATAGTAATTCATATGATGGCAATGGTCTTTGGTTTAATTTTTCTCTTCTTTATGGGCTCCATCATCTCCTACTTCATCTGAGTTGATAGTTACTATGAAGACTTCAACTAAGTAAGATATACTTAGTTTTCCAGACTTTTGGTTTCAAGATGGCTTTGTTCTAGGTATTACATACTTGTCTTCTTTTATAGGTCTGGAGGACATACTCGAGGGCATCACCCTCCTCTTTGAAGATATTACTTTGGAGGACATTCTTGAGTCTCCTCATTCCATCATTTCCACCTTGATTGGGGATCCTGATTTTGGTGAGACTTCCTTGGATGCAATTGATTCCTTTTTAGAAATTTCATATATGAGGCTTCTTCCCTCTTCTTTCATCAAGGAGTTGGAGTTTCTTTCACATCTACAATTGCATTTGTTTCTTTGTAGAAGGAGACACGTGGTTTATCATCATTAGATACTCTTTTGGCTTCAAAATCTCTTCAGTGGTTTTGAATTTGCTTCATTTAGGGAGGGTAGTCTAGTCTCCATCATTCCCTTCATTGGAGGTATCATTGTAATGTATTCTTGTGATGGATTTAGATCTAGGGGGTATTGATATTGAGATGACTACTCATCACTTCTCGATTACTTGTACATGATTTTCATTAGATTTCCATTATATCTCTTTTTTGGAGAGGAGTTTTGTCTAATGAGGTTTCCAATTTTCCTCCATTTGTAAGAGATTGCATTTTCATTTGTACATGGGTACCTAACATGGCCTTGTTACCGAGACCCATATTGCATTTACATCATTTACATAATAACTACCATCCCTAAGTTGCACTTATAGAGGGTGTTAGTGTGAATGGGGTAATTTCCTAACAAGTTCTTAGTGAGGACATATTCAAATTATTATAATTTTACTTAGGATTTAAGTTTCCTAGTTGTCATTTAGAGAAACTAGTTACAATGGGGCCATGTCTCATTAATTAGCTTATAGTTATCTAGGCATTTAATATTTTTCTTATGCATCTAAAATTATGCATTAGGAATTTAATGTTTGCATCCAAGGTAGTTCTCCTACCTCCTCTGACCTTTCCTATATAAAAAAGGTGGTTGTATATTTGTAAATCATTCTAGATCAATTCATCATAGAACATTGTTTGATCAAATTGTCTTCTTGCTCATGTTGCAACACTTTCTAGTTCATGTAGATGGTGTCCTTCTTGGTTGATCCATTGAAGGCAAAGACTTCAAGGGGTTTATTATTCATTTATATTTTCAATAGATAATAGGAAGATAGCCACTCTTAATCCAACTTTACATCTCATACCATCTAATTGTAGTGTCCACAAGCCCTTTTCATGGTCTGAATCCTTTTTTTGAACATCTTTATCTTTTGCTACTTTTGGCTGACTTTGTCTTTGTCATAAATTATGTACGTTCTGAGACCAGTAGTGTGAAAGTTTTTGAAAGGGTTAGACTCTATGAATTGAATAAGAAAGACCTCTTCCTTCTATCTTTGATCACTTGTGACTTCCTTATCTTTTAGCATCTCAGCATGTAATACATCTCATTTTTAGAGAGAGATCTACCTGTAGCCTCAAAACTCATCACTACACCTTTAGCAATATGCTTAACATGTAGTGGTTCAGATAATAGCTTATTCTTTTCACCATGCTTAGTTCTCAATGTAAAATGAGACCAATCTAGTTCTAAGTATCCCCCAATCTTGGCAATGAAGTCTCTTGATAGACACATCTCAAAAATGAGAGAAATATTGATTATGACAACCTCCTAGATGACAGCCAAGCTTGAACATGAAAATAAGGTCAAGCGGGGGCCTTTTGATTAGGCCTATGGCAGCAAGCGTTTTCCAATATAATTGCATAATTCCCTTATCTAGGGGCTCATATTGAAAACTTAGCAAATCAACCACCAATTTGAGCATCACTATGGTACGGTATCAGGACATAACAACTCAGCCATAATAACCCCAGGGAAAAATAAGCCAAGGTCATAATAACTCATAAAAAGAATAAAATGTGGTCAAAATAACCCATGGAAAAAATAACCAGTATATAATTTATAAATTTTTTCTTTTCATTTTTCTATATTCTTATGGGGATATTCTATCCATGGGTTATTTTGACCATGAGTTATTTTGGCTTGGGTTATTATGACCCTGGGTTATTTTGTCCTTGGGTTATTGTGAACGAGTTATTTTTTCCAGGGTTATTTTGGCCGAGTTATTAGGTCCTATAACCCTATAATACTAATGCTTGAATTTATTATCTTATTAGCAATAGTTTTCACCTCTTAATGATGGTTATGAAAAATGAGATGGGATTCAGCTTAAATACCTCTTTTCTATCCATTCTCTTTGATATTTATGAATGTTGTAACTTTCAAAGTCTAAAGCTCTTGGTTTGGCCTTTTTTCTTTCTCTTGGTTCTACACTAGGATTGCGCCTGGTTGCAGAAGTTTCTTTTCTTTACTTAAAGCATATTGTAATAATTTTTTTTTCTCTAAGATAGCTAGAATGTCCCATAAGGACACATTGGTGGGAGATTTCTCTAGTTGTTCCACAATGCTGAGCAATCTAATTAGTTGTACCTTAGGTTTAAGAGGGGGTATTTCACTTGGTTTTGAAAAGGGTTGGTTTATTATAGGAAAACTAATTGCTTTATCAATGTCCTTTTGTTGTGTTTGTGTTTGTTGTAGTTGAAGTTGTGGCCACTATGGTTGTGTCTTTGGTCATTTCATTTGTGAGACATACTCCCCAGTGAATCTCAACTTTGAGTTGGTATTATAATCTCATTGAAACTATGGTGCTCCTGATGTCAAAAATTTCTTTGTGGGTATGTGCAGGATCGTGATGGGCCAAAAAGTGGCAATATGATGGGTATGTGGCTAATGACTATTTTTTACCCAAAATTGATGAAATTCAAAGGGTTTTTAAAGGATATTCTCAGTTTTCCATCGATATAAATTATGCTTTACTTTGAATTAATAAGTAATTATTATTCATTTTTCTATTCAAATTATGACTAAAGTCCTAATTGATAGGCTGATTAAAAACATCTATAGCTTTCAAATGTATCACATTTTTTGAATAAAAAACATGCATCACATTCTATGCTTCACATACTATAGGATTATAAAAAGAAAATTTGAATTTCATGAAGTTTTGACCAAGTTAAGGTGGTCATACAAACAATTTTTATTTTTAAAAAAAATTAAAAATTCATAATTAATTATTTACTTGGAAAAAAAATTACAAAAAAATATGTATCACATCGGGCATGAGTCCTCTACTTATATCTAAAAATATTATAAAAAATATTATCATCAATTGTGTTAGCATTGTCAAACGAGACCTACTTTTTTTTTCCCTCAAATTTAAGTACCACTCAGATTGAAATTTCCAAATTTTCACCAAATAGATTGTCTTAGTTTTAAAAAACCTAGTAGTTTAGAAACTATATTCAATTTCTATAGATTATATTCTTACATATTTTTGAAATAATATAGATAACTTATTCAATTTTTATGTCAAGTTGCCTAACTCTAATTTTTTTTTGAATTTTTTTGCCACTTAAGGGCCTATTTTTTCCATGATGATCCTGCATTATACCCCTTGTGAATATAGATTCTTCTCCCTCAATCCAAGAGAAAGGCACTTGGTTAGGCCAATTTCCACCTATTCTAGAGACATAACCATACCTGAGCACTAAGTCTAGCACTCCTTTCTATTCCGAGATTGATAGTTGCCACATTTAGAGAGATGCCCCTATTTCCTTTATTCTACCTTTTGTTGGAGATTTCCTTTTCGATATTTCCTCGAGACATGTGGGAATTGGTGCTGAGAAGCACCAAGAATCTACATCTTCCACCAAGTTATTTTGGCTAGTGACTAATTCCTTGCTCATGCTATTGTCATGGTTTGAACTAGAGTGGGTACCAAAACTATCTAACCTAATGGAACTGTGACTAATTAATTCCACTTTGAGGTCCCTAGTATGAATTTTTATTGAAAGGAAATCTAACTTCTTGGAAATATTGAGGAGGATTTTGAGGTGTTTCTTGTTAATGTTTTATGGTGATAAGCTCATCTGAAATAGACCTCAATATATTTTTTATGTCATTCATCTCCATGGCTAATGAGGAAGAGCTTGAAGTGTTTGGTTATGTATTAGAAGACACATACATCAATGGCTAAGGTATGGAGGATCTACTAGAAATTTCCTCTTCTTGTGTTTGAGAAAATATGTTTGCAAACATTAGCAATGATGAACTAGGTGGGAGCTTATTGACTTCTATTAAGCTATTTCTTCTCTCACTGCTAGATCATATGCATCTGGGAGAGTGTCTCCTCCAATTTACTATACCATGATTGCAATATCTAAATTAAAATCTTTCAAGTAAAACATGAATGCTATGGATGGTGGGGCTTTGGCCATTATAGGAATCCTTTGGTAGGTCCTATAAACCTTGGTTATTAAATCTATCATGGCCTCTTGACATTCCCTTTTGATCATTATTAGTTGTTGTAGTAGGGATGAGTGGTCCCCCTTTTTTGAAAAGCACTCAAAGATTTTTTCTTTAAGATCATCCCAAGTGTGGATAGTATTGGAAGTGAAAGACCTATACTAGGGATAAGTGTGGATGCAACCAATAACCTAAGGGCCATATTTTGTTCTAGAATATTGTGAGCCATGTAAACATGAGCAACTGTTGGAGATGTCCTGATGGTGTCTTGAAATATTATTTGATGAACTTTGGAACTAATTTTAGAGAATTTGTTGGGATAGGAGGCTATACATCTAGAGGGGTAGGAGGAAAAAGTCAACTAGCATTGTTCCATGACACAAAATTCCTTAGGGCTTCAAAGGCCATTGGGAGTACATTTAGATATGAATAAAAACAAGTATTCTAATCATGAAAGATTTGTCAAATGGAAGAGTAGATAAACATCTAGATGCAAGGCTTGTACTTCTCACCCTATTTCTCCTAACATGAAATACAAAACTTGTAGTGCTTCATCTTTGAGGATTAAAAAATGGTAATTTAAAATATTGAAAATTACCTTTAGAAGATGCCCTTGTTTGTACCTTGAGCATGAATTCATGGGTTTGGTCTATAATTACCTTTACGAATCTGATTTAGGTGCCTCTTTAGTGTTGAGTTTTAGATATTATGAAAGATCACTTGGTCCCACCAGGCGTGTCAAAAAAAGAACTGTTGATCATGAAATCTTATGCCTCTTTGAACAAAATTATGCTAAATTCAGTGGATTGTGGACATGTTGCATTCTACTGAATAACCTCTAGAATTTTAGAAGATCGTTCTTCATTCTTTGTTTAGGAAAAGGGATGAAGAAATACATAAAATAAAACTATGGCGATGTGCCAAAAATATTTTTGAACATTTCTAAATGTCAATTGAGATATCAACCCAGATAAAATGAACACATAGTGCCACATACCTTGCATTATTGAGGGGAGAATAAACTACTAAGGTATATGCAAACATGGATAAAACATTTAGATCCTCTTGTGAGAGGCACCCACTAAGGTTCGACAAAAAGTTTATAAACCAAAGAACAATTTTGAATGATTTATACCCTTAGAGAAAATAATTAGCTCAATAACATATTATATAATTCAATGCATTTTAAGTAGAAAATGAAAAAGTACAAGGACGTGATCCAATTTTCTGCAAAATTTAAATGAGATACCATAAAAGCTGAATAACTAAAGATCAACCAATGATCAAGATAACACTTGAAATATGAATGACACAAATCATGATTTTATCAAATAAGAGAAAAAGATACATGGTAGAGGCTAAAATAGGCACAATCTGATGTATTTCTTTATTCTATTATGTTAATTAACTAAAATAATAGAAAATACTAAGGTCAAATATTCAAGTTGGACACTATCTTAAAAACTAAACAACAAATGATTATAAAGGAAATACAAATAATTTTTGTAGTGAGTTTTCCACACTAGGGAGAGGCTCAAGAATTCCATTTTATAGAGAAAGGGAAGAAAACAAGCATAAAGCTCTCTCAACTGCCACAAAACATATAAGACAAAAACTAAATGGCGACATTAAATCCACCACCCAAAAAATCTCGTTTATATCAGATTTATGTCAGATGAATCCACTGAGTAATAAAGTTTGAGCTGCTTAAACGCTGATTAAAATGGAATTCAAACCACCCAAGATAGTTTCTTTCATTAAAATATGTGAAAACTACTGAGTTGGAGCTTGGCTTGTTGCACTCCTAAAAACCTCGTCCGATATAAATCCAATCACTTGTAAGCACTGGGTGATTACTATCTAGAAGAATATTGTAATCATGACCTCTCAGGGAATGTATGGTCCCTTTTAAAGTTTCACTTGTAGATAGTGCGCCTAGCACATTCCTTCTCCGATACACCACACTCTTGAAAAGAACAATGAGACACATGGCAATCGGGTGGGCATTTCCTGTATCTCCTCTAGAGCTACTTTCCAAAAACCCCACTGTGCAGCCACAAGTCATTCTACATGACCGAAATGGAAACAATATAAAAAATGTTGCACAACCACCATGTGCTTCCGTCATGTTCATTTAAGCAAACATAAAGTCCAAACCTTCATAAAAGTGTTCCCACATGATATGTAGATAAGCCTGGCAAAAGAGAAAAAAGGGAAAAAGGGAAGGGAGACCCTTAGAGCCCTGAAGTCGATGGTAGAACAAGAACAAAGAGAAGAAGGAAAGCAAACAAATATAGATAGAGATAAAGCCTCTACAGTTTTCATAAATTTCTACATGATTTTTGAAATAATATTTCCTTGTTCTCTTATATTTATTGTGATAATTAATTTGGATTTTTATATGCATGAGATGATTAGTGGTGAGCTTTATTAGATTTAGGTGAGGTTAGATATTTTTATTTTGAAGATCATGTGTTAGAGTGGTGAATATCATACCATTCTCAATTCATTCAGTAATAAATGATCATATAGGTATTACTCACCTACTTTTCCAAATGCATTCTTTCTTCATGTCTTATCTTCTTTGTCTTGGTTGTTTATTTACATATGTCATATTTCAATAGTTAGTTTACTAATATAATATATGTTTGGTGGCTTTAGGTATATTCCCATGTTTTTGGAATGTTTTTAAATATCCCTTAACTATGAGTGGCTTAAATTTGTTTTTCCTATATTTGACACTAGGATCAAATAGTGAGATATTGACTTTGATTATATTTATATATTCAGAATGGAAGCATACATATCATAGCTCAATAAACCATTGTTTCTATTTGGAGGATGTTATTTAATTTTTTATTTTTCTCTCTATGGTGTGTTGTGTATCCTAGAAGATTTATTCATTTCATGTTGGAATTTAGTCTTTGTATAAAGTTCATAATTTAATAGTATTCTAGTTTATTATTTTTTCATAATAGTAATATGATTAGGGATATCCATTGTATAATGTGTGTGATGGAAAAACCTTTTAAGAGTTGAAGTGATCAAAGGAAAAAAATTCATAATAATTTTATTTGTAGGTTTAAAATCATTATGTGTTCTTTGACACTATGTGATATAGGATATATCCGTGCTCTCTACATGATTTTTATAGGTTCATTCTTTGGATAAATTTTTTATTCTTTTACTAGAAATTTCCCATGAGTTGGGATTCCTCAAGAGGTGAATGCATCACTAAAATATGGTATAATATTTTTTAGGTAGGTTTTTTTATTATAAATAGAGACAAACATTATTCAATCTAGTCAATATATAAGGATTTGTGACCATGGATTGTGATATATATATATATATATATTTATGGGAAATTGTATACTTCTAATTTATATACCCAATTTTAAGGTATTGTTAGTTGTATGTCTTAGTGATATGTTTTAAATAATATTATCAATATTATTTAATTTTTATAAATACATAGTCTTGTTAAGGAAATTATATGATAGTATTAATTTTGAGTCATATAGTCATAAATTTTGATTCACAAAGTTTCATTTATCTAGCAAAAAATATTTATATTGTTTTTGATAAAGGAAAAAATAGGTTTTATAGGGACCCGAAACCACAAAGTTTAGAACAAAAGAAAGTAAAGGACAGAAAAGTCCAGCAAATTAAATAGGCTGCAATAAAAGAAAAATCCTAAATAAACAACAACTAGCCAAAAAAGCTAGGAAGGATAAACAAAGAACCAGTCGAAACACAGGCCAAAAAAAACTAGCAGCAATTAACCCAGAGTCTTCAGAATAGACTCAATCTCGGCCTCTAGATCATGCATATCCTGGACACCCTTTTTGAAAGTTTGAATCATTTGTGGCATGTGGGGTGCCTTCCTTTTCAGATTGGATCTAGTTCTCTTTGAGATCCCAATGTCCTCTTCCTGGTTTTTATCTTTCACCTCTTCCAAATCAACAACTAAGGACCCCTATTGAGCTTTATCTAGTTTTTTAGTCATGGCATTGATAATGATGGCATTATGATTTTCCATCATGTTATTCTGTTCAATAATTATCTTCACAACATTTTTCATTTTTTCCAAGTCAATTTCTATCATGTCCTTACTCACATTGTCTTGAATCTCTTTACTAGCTATGTTCTCCTTACACTCTGCATGCTTCTTACATATCGCATAAACCTTAGCACCCATTTCTTCCAATTTACTCTGGAGGGCCCAGTTTTTTATTTTTAGGTCATTGATTTCTTGAAAAACCCATTTTGAAATTCTAAAATGGTCCATAGCATTACTCCTAGCTATGCCCAGAAAGTCAGCAAAAGATTTCTTATCAAGACTGAAACAACTTTTAGCAAGGTCAGAGGCTCTAGGAGACCCAGTTCTAACATCTCTATCCATTGATGGGACAATAGAGGAAGAATTATTATTTGCACCAGAGTCCTTAGAATCAGGAGAGTCTTCAGAAAATGAAACAAGGTTTTTGACAAGGAGATTCTTTCTAGTGTCTTTGGCTTTAGGAGTGGATCTTCTAGGCTCAAGAGTAGGGAAAACTTTAACAGACTAGGGATTATGGATTTGGGTTTTCTTGCCAGTTTGGACAGAGGGAGGAACCAGGACCATCCTTACGAGACTCAAATTAGGTTTATTCCCTAAACAACTAGGTTCAGTATCATCCTCCTCGGATGCCGAAGAGGCATCCTAGTTAACAGGGGCCGACATATTTTGGAAATGTTAAAAAATTAACCTAATCAGACTAGTATGTAAAATAGGATATCTTTTGGGGTTTTTCTTATGGTCTTCTAGACTCTTTCTTAAGGAATAGAGAAGATAGTATGGGAGAGAAACCCTGACCTTATAGTGAAAACTATTGAGCAAGGCAAAATGATCACCGTAGACCCTAGTGAACCGACCATCTAGGGTGATATACTCCATAATGACGCAAAGAAATTTTCTCTAGAGAGCTTTAATGGTGTCGGCCTCAAAGTAACTATTGGAAACTTTCACCAATTTCAATCTTTCCTTATCTTTCTTCAAAAATATGACCATCGCTTCATCAGAGAAATTCCTGTCCCAGAAAAATTTGTGTCCTTCAGTGGACATTCCAGTAACTTCAGCAATGAGATTTTCATCGAGGTTAACTTTCTTGCCAAAAAGGGTAATTTCCCCATTATCCCAATTCTTCTCAAAAGCTTTGTAGCTTCTTGATTAGACCCATGGAGTTTTTCCAGAAAATGGAGTAAGCCCCCACTTTTAACTTTGTTCCATGCTTTAGTGTTTCTTGTGTGCATCTCGAAGCTATCCGACTAAACTCTTTTTCTATCTCCTCCCATTTTAGCAAGCACAATAATGCAGAAAGAGACAAATCTTTACTCAAAATGGTCTCACCAAACCTGTGAGCCCACAAAGCATGCCGAGCAAGCTTATAGGATAAGAAAGTTAGCTCGGCCCCATGCAATCTAATGATAGTGATGTACTTACCCTATTCTATCATTATTATTGAAGTGACACACATCTTTCCCATGTGACACATCATAGTTCAATAAGGCTTGAACATTAACACCTAAATCACTAATGTTCAACCATGTGCAATGTCCTTTACTTTTAACCCCTTCATTCGCAAAAAAGTCCACCACCGCATTGGCTTCTCTATAGGCATGGGATATCTTTATATTGTTAGAATCATTCATATTCATATAATTCTTTTCTAAAGGGAAATAGTAGAGACCAAATTTTTTTAGATGGACCATATTTATAATTAGGTAAATATTATTGATTCTCTAAAAAAACCTTTAAATACTACTGAATTCATGTAGTATACAAAAGGAATGAGTTTGTGTCTTTTAAAATATGAGTCTAATTACTTTGGTTGTATATTATACTCACTACAATGGTTAATTTTTTCCATGGTCAAGTATGGAAAAATAATCATGATACCTTCAATAATTTTATAAGATTTTGTAGGTTTCATGATGAACCATAGATTTTTTGGTAGGGCTTATAGGCTACTCTTGCACTCTTAGGATGTTTCACCTAAAAGGAGAGAGATAAACCCTACTCAAAATTTTGGCTAGGTTCACTCAAATTATGCAATGCATGATGTTATTTAGGCTAAAGGGAATGATCTAAGTGCAATTGAATCAAGAAATTAATTGACTATGAATGCAAAACCTCATAAACAAATGATGTTTGAAAATACATTGCATAATACAAAAAGGCCTTGAAATGAACGTAAAAATGAACATAAATGAATGAAACTGAAAGTGTGCACTTGGAATGTGAATGAAGACTAGAAATGGATTCGAGAATGCTACCAGCGTTGATTTTTAGGCTTGGTGGAACTCATTTTCCATTTTGGGTGAGTCAGTTCTAGTTTTGCAAAATTGTGTCGGAACATGTTTCTAACAAAAGGGTATCTAAAAATGCAGAAAAATCAAAATTGACCTAGAAGTGGGACTCATTCGCCACCGATGGTGAATGAGTCCACTTTTGAATTTTGAACAATTCAAATTTGGATCCTAGAGCTCTCAGTCTGCACTTTGATTCTTTGTAGGTGTCTGCTTCTAAAACTTTGATTTCTATGTCAAAAGATGATTTTTTGTTGATATTTTGACTTGGACAATAAAAATAATACTTGAAGAACCTTGCAACTTGAATCTTAATGATTCTCAACCTTCCAAGAGACCTAAATATACAAAAAAACAAGACAAGCAAGACAAATGTTGGATGTTAAGGCATGGAGGTTTGCCTTGGTCCAACCCCTTTTAGGTAATTAAACCAAAATGATGAAAGAAAGTAATGAAACATGCAATAATGGAGTTGATTAATTTTATATGATGTTTGACCTTGAATGTCTATAGCAAAAAATTAAAGATCTTCCCTTGAATGTCTAAAAATTGATGTCTTGGTGACTTGAAATGAGAAAACCCTAAGTTTCTTGACTTGAGATGGAAGATTGGTGAATGAATAAATGATAAGAGACATGAATTAGGGTTAAAAAACTTATATTTATAGGAATTTCACCTATTTACCCATTAATACCTCATCACAGGCCGACATGAAGAAATAATAAACTTAAAATTCTTTGTTTTCCCACTCAAAGGTGCAAATTAGGTCAACTAGGATTGATTCACCACACATAGTGAATAGGTCCCACTTGGATGGGACTGATTCTCCATGCATGGAAAATGGGCCCCATAGGGGCCATTTTGACAACTAAGATACCAAGAAATAAGGATATAAGGTTTAAATTGCAGCTTTGTCAGGTATTTGATCAATTCTAGCCTCAAGATGCACAATATGGGTTAATAGGGCCCTATTAGTGATGATACATAAAGGTCAATTAGGGATTGGGACATAGAATTCAATGTGAAAGTGTGATTTTATACACTTTACAACACTAAAATGTGGTCCACATAGTCTAGAAATGCGCAAGAATTAACGTGAATGTGCAAGACACATTACAACACTAGTTTATCATTAAATTTAATTTAAAAACCTTCCAGATTGATGTGAAGATTCAATTAAATACATTTTATAATGTTGAATTAGGGAGAAATAGGTTCATTAAGTCTAGAAAAGTGTGAAATTCTTTTACAACACTTTACAACACCTTTACAAGATATCGTTAAAAGCATATTGTTTAGTTTACAAGGGTCAAAGACCTAGTTTGGATGCATAAAATTCCTCACAGCACCTGAAACAAGGCATAATTAAGTCCAATTACCATGAATTATTCCCAAGTCAAGCAAGAGGTCCTTTTTTCTATGGTGCATTTATCCCCCACTTTAGTGAGAGGATGAACTTGCTTCAAACTCACACTAAAGTAGACATGGGTATGTGCAGGATCATGATGGGCCAAAAAGTGGCAATATGATGGGTATTTGTAGGGTATGTGGTCGATGACTTTTTTTTACCCAAATTGATGAAATGAAAAGGGTTTTTAATAGGAGATTTCAGCTTTCCACCAAAAATAAATTATGCTTTACTTTGAATTTAATAAATAATTATTATTCATTTTCTATTTGAATCATGACTAAAGTCTTGATTGATAGGCGATTGAAAACATCTATAGCTTTCAAATACATTTTTTGAATCCAAAACATGCATCGTGATTCTATACTGCATATACTATAGGATTAAAAAAATAAAAAATGAATTTTATGAAGTTTTGACCAAGTTAAGGTGGTCGACGTGATGCATTTTTATATTTTTTAAAAGTTGTAATAAGAAATTCATAATTAATTATTTACTTGGAAAAAAATTACAAAAAAATATCCATGACATCCAGACATGAGTCCTCTACTTATTTCTAAAATATTATAAAAAAGTATTATCATTTTATTGTGGTTAGGGTGGTAAGACAGACAACTACTTCTTATTTTTTCCCTTAAATTTAAGTACTACTGCATTGAAATTTCAAATTTTCACCAAATAGATATTTATTTTTAAATAAACCTAGTAGTTTAGAAACTACATTCAATTCGCTACAAATTCTATTGTTACACATTTTTGAAATAATATAGATAACTTATTCAAATTTTTGCGTCAAGTTGCCTAACTCTAATTTTTCTAAATTTTTTGCCACTTAAGGGTCTGTTTTTTCCATGATGATCCTACACATACCCACATTCGAGAGAGATCCAAGTGTACAAATGTAGATGAAAAAGAATGTCAAAGATCAAGAAGATAGTCAAGCCCCCAAGATCTAAGATCCTAAGTCAAACCATCTAGATACAAAATCATGCAATGACAAGAAAGAGAATGAAAATGAAAAAGTGGATCAACCTTCGACCATTTTTCCAACTAGTTGTAGATTAGATCTAAGCTATTTTTCCAAAAAAAAAATGGATACTCACTCTGGGCCGACAAAACACTTGGTTGTCTGCCGAGTGAGAAATCCCAAAAGGTGAGAAACATACACTAGTTGGTATGCACTCACAAACACATAGGTGGCTATGGGGAAAGTCATGCCTTAGAATGGGCTTCCCATTCAACCATATCAAATTTAGACCTCCTTATAACTTTAATAAGGCATCATATGGGAAAATGTTTTTTGAGCTATATGAGGTAAGAAAAAATTTGTATGCTGTGTACTCATAGACATTGTAAATGCAAAATAGTGCAAGGACTATTCAAAGGGATTTTTCTTAATTCATGCAAGGTCTCATCATAGGGAACATCATTGTCAACATCTCCGAAAGAGGATAAATCAAAAGAATTATCAAACCCAATGACCACCAAGAAAAGGAAACATCACAAGAAGAAAAAAATCTCACAATGAAATGTGAGTGGTGATGTATGCCCCCCACTTTAAAGTGATTGTGAACACTAGTACTCTGAGCAATTGCTTTAAAGTAGAAGAATAAGACATGGGAGCTTAATCAAAAAACCCTATGCCAAGTCATATGTTTTTTATAAGCTACATCATGAAGAAAGGTTAGTATGTCACATGAGAGTAAATCTTAAGACATGTTCACATCCCAAGCTTGCTCCTATATGTTCATGAAAGGTTAACAACTAGGTCAAGAGAGATAATGACAAGTGAAATATGAGGACAAGGATATCAAACCCCTTGCCCCCCACTTAGTGTAGGACAAAGGTGAGTGAAATAGAATGAAAGTAAGTATTAGGTAGAGGAAGTAGGTGCTGGGTATGTCTAGGATCATGATGGGCAAAAAAGTGGTGATATGATGTGTATGTGTAGGGTATGTGGCTGACAACTTTTTTTTACCCAAAATTGATGAAACAAAAAGGATTTTTAAAGGAGATTCTCATATTTCCACCAATATAAATTATTTTTACTTTGAATTGAATAAATAATTATTATTTATTTTCTATTTGAATTATGACTAAAGTCCCAATTGATAGGCTTGATTGAAAAACATCTATAGCTTTCAAATGGTATCACATTTTTTGAATCCAAAACATGTGTCACATTCTATGCTTTGCATACAATAGGATTATAAAAAAAATGAATTTCATGAAGTTTCGACAAATTTAAGGTGGTCGATTATATGATTTTTATATTTTTAAAAAGTTGTAATAAAAAAATAATAATTAATTATTTACTTGGATTTTTTTTTTTAAAATATGCATCAAATCGGACATGAGTCCTCTGCTTATATCTAAAATATTATAAAAAAATATTATCATTTTATTGTGGTTAGGGTGGTCAGACAGACACCTACTTATTATTTTTTCCCTAAAATTTAAGTACTACTCGCATTGAAATTTCAAATTTTCACCAAATAGATTTTTTTTGTTTTTAAATAAACCTAGTAGTTGAAAAACTACATTCAATCTGCTACAAATTCTATTCTTACATATTTTTGAAATAATATAGATAACTTATTCAAAGTTTTATGTCAGGTTGCCTAACTCTATTTTTTTTTTTAAATTTCCACTTAAGCGCCCGTTTTTTCCATGATGGTCTTGCACATACCCTGCCTCCACAAAAGAAAGAGAACCACACTCCTTGAGAGCCTGAAATTTATTTTTTTGCAAAGTCTTTGCTGAAAGAGGAGATAAGGGAGATTCCCCTAGATCTTTCTTGAAAGAGTATGATATGTCAATTTTGTTCATGTGTTTATTGCATCCATGTTTAGGAGGGAGATTGTAAAAGATACCATAAAAATATTTCAAGTTAGATGAAGGGGTTATGTGTTTCTGAGAAGGATTGGTTTCTTTATAAGAACACAAATCATTTTTAATGTTATGTGTTGTTGCTTCATGAGGGATGGGAGTTATATAGCCTCCATTACCAACATGGGGTAACTTGGTAGAACTAAGTTGAGCGAATGGAACACAAGCTTGTCTGGATTGAGAGTGGGATATTGCACACCATCCCTTAAAGGTAGGTGTGAAACTCCAATCACTACTAGAATTTGTGCATGAAAATGAATCATTTGTATATAACTCTTTGGACCATGAGGGTGAGATTTTGGAAATGTTATGGAAAGGAGGTGTAGAATCTAATGACCCCCAATTATCATGAAAGAGTTTTTTTGTAGGTAAAGAGTTAGGAACAACTTGTATAGGTTCAAGTTTTAATCTAGGAATGAAAGGATTAGGGGAGTTGGAAGTGTTGTGATTAGTTGCTACATGGCTTTGCTCATCTTCATTGATTGTGTATATCTTGTTGTTGTATTCAAATTTCATTAAACAATGAAGGGTAGATGGGACTCTTTTCATAGCATGAATCCATGGTATTCCTAGGAGAAGATTGTATGGAAGGAGTGCTTGCATGATATGAATAAAGGTGGGCAACACTACAGGTCTGGCCTCAATAGGGAATGTGATCATCCCAAGTGGTTTCCTATTAACATTGTCAAATCCATGAATATGAACATCATTAAGTTGAATGTAGCATTTTGTGAAAAACAAGTCTAACTATTGGTGAGAGTTGAATGAGTTCCCATGCTAATTTATTAGCAGGAGTCTTTTTAAGGTCTTCAACGCTAGGTGCTTTTTGAGGAAAAGGTAATGGTGTAGGAGTGTTGTGTGGTCCCCTAGATGTTTGAGTCACTAAGTTACAACTTAGTAGCTTCAAAACATTGTTATGAGTAGAATGCATCATGGATTTCAACACATCTGAAATTTTTTTCTGTGATTCACTAAGGGAAGGTGACTTAGGATGCTCACTAATTAAAGGAGATCCCACTTGTGTTGTCATAACCTCAAGAATTTTATATTTACTGGTATAATGTGTTGGTGAAGGGGATTCAAATGTCACTTTATTATCTTCACCTAGGGTAGGTTTAGTGTTTGAAGGATATGTAGCAATGTTAATATATTGTTGCACCATAAAATTCTCCCTAGGAGGAGAGTTTTTAGGAGAACAACAAGCCAAATGATTTTGGAATTCATAGTTTGGTTCTTTTAAAATAACTTCATTGCAAGTAGGGGAATGATCAATGGTGTAATATTTTTTTTCAAGAGGGTTTTCCCTAGGTGAAGGGGGACAACTAAGATATTCATGGCCTCCATCGATTGTGTTGTCTAACATCAAAGTATATACTTCACAACTAGGAGGGATACTAGAAGAAGAGAAAATGTTGTTGTCATGAGTACCTATGGTTATATTTTCTTGTTGATCAATGTGTTTTCCACTAAGAGAGGTATGAGGAGAGAAACAACAAGGATTCTAAAAAATCTCATTAATTGATTCTTCTACTAAAATATCTTTGTCACCACAAGGAGAGATATTATTTGAAGAACAAGTATTATTTTTATGAATGGCCCAAGTTGTAGTCTCTTTCACCAAAAAAATATCATAGGGAGGGGATATGAAATTTTTCTTAACATGCCTACATATGTAAGGTACTAGGATTGTTTGAATAAGAATGAAAAGCACATGTAACCATTTAATGCAATGTTTCCACAATATGAACAATGTATATGGAAAGATGCAAAACACTCTTATCCAATGAATGCAACACCTTAAGAATGAAAAATTGTATACACAAGAATGAAAAGTAATTTTACCAAAATAATGCAAAGCTTTATGAATAGAAATATTGTATATTCAAAAGTGAAAATTACTTTTATCAATGTTATGCAAAATTGCAAAAATGGAAGCATTTTCAGATGTAATGATGTTTGTAAATGAAATGATTTGAAGAATGAGTAACCTAAGATGATGTTTTTGAGCTAGATGCATAAAAAAAATGTTCCAAAAGCTACTTAGACTTATAATATATGATACTAGGAGGATTAGGAAGCACAAAAATGAGGTTTTTGATGTAGTAATAGACATTTAAAAATCTAGATAGGGAGTGATTCACCTAGCATGGCGAATGAGTCCCAGTACTAGTTTTCTTTAAGAGTTTAAAAGAAATTGAATTCTTTCTAAATTTTTTAATTTTGTATGATGTAGGCCTAAGATGGAGATGTAAAATTTAAAAAAAAATTAAGGAAATTTTATGCAAAAACGCAAGCTAAATGACCTTTTCACTAATAAAAGTTTTTGAAATCCTAGAATGGAAAACAATGCAAAATCTAATGCATGTAAACTATTGCTAGGATGATGATGGACTCTAAAGAAGAAAAGAAAGTGTTATAAAATCATGTTCACCAAAATGAACCATAGATTTTAGGGTGGGGCTTAAAGGCTACTCTTGTTGTCACGCATGAACCCAAAGGAACTAAAACAACGGAACAATTTTTTTTTTTTAAGAATATAATAACATACTTAAGTATTACAACATAACATTATATTAAGAGGCACAACTTGTTCCAATGGGGTACACGAAGTGACATGACTATTCTAACCCATAACACGATAATAAGATAACAACAATAATTAAACAATTATATAAATCCATTCATTCTCATTTCATCATTTACATATCCATTAAACAATAACCATATTAATACCACATGCACAAAGGACAATACATGGAATTATAAAGTGTTACATATTTCAATAGATACAACATAACGTAACCAACTATTACAAGTGACAGTTCTTGAATACATACAAGGCCTGAATATACATCACATCCAAAAGATGGTGAAATACCACTGTCTAAGCATACATCTCAATAACCACATATCCAAATTACATCGAGGTCACCCCATCACACGTGGGAGACGATACATCAATAAATACATTAAATACATTACAACTGAAGTATATACAACTATCTGGTACATAAGAATAACTGGATCATCAACATCTTCCAAAAGCCCTGCAATAAAGATACACCTGTAATAGAAGGGGAAACCCAACGGGGTGCGAAGCACGTTCCACCCAACCACCCCCGTGCTGAGAGTAGACAAGGAAGGGTCCCCGACCAAGTACGTCTAACAACAGCAAAGACTAACTCCAAGAAGATAACTTAACACCAAAGACCACATAGAAACACAACAATGGCAAATCCAAAAGGCACAACAAACCACTTCTGAACATAACAACAAGTCACAACTCAATGAAACAACATCAACGAAACTCAAGACATAATATCAAATACTACTTCCAACAATGACCAAAGAATAAATCAATAAATCACTTCCAGAGGACTTCAGTAAATCAACACAAACAGAATGTTAGAGTAGAGTGTCATCGCATGGTTTCACATGGATTCTCCAGACAACCTATTACAAGGTGCCGCCTCCATCTCTACATGGATTCTCCAGACATCCAAGTTAAGGTGCCGCTTCCATCTATGGTTCTCCAGATGGCCTATCTCAAGGCGCCGCTCCATAGGGTCACTCATGCGGAGTCATTGACCTTTCGTGAGGACAAGGTAATGACCATGCCAACCACGGCCTTCTCAGTCCCCTTTAGTCTGTGATAGCACTAACAGGCGGACGAGGCTTCACAATTATCTTGTTAATGTTTAATTCCCACCCGAGGTTTATTACTTAAGTTATCACTGATTTATCCAACTCTATGTGGGTTACCCTGACAGCCCCTTTGTGCGCCGGCCCCCACTAGAGCCACTCTCTCTAAACACTCAATCCCTAAATAACCAACACAAAAAGGACTGCATCAACATGACATAATCGAACCAACACATGGATCCTTCGCGAGGCATAACCATCTCGCCATAACATATGAAACATAACCACAAATAGTGCAATCCAGGAGCAAACTAAATCATAACCAGGGTCGAATCACAGACCAAACATCAAGTACGAGATCACAATTCATATTAGAAAACTCTGCCTCTGGAAGTCCTAAACACAACTTAGAATCCTATAATTGGAAAAAGTTAACTCTAGGGTTTTCCACAAAAAAAATAACTCAACTAAAAGGAAATCGCAATAGAATAGATATATTACCTCAAAGGAAACAATTTACACAAAACAACACCACACAAATTATTCCAAAACATATTACAGTTTTCCAATAAATAAATCATTAACTCGAGTAAATTCGATTTAATTCAACTCTCATGATATATTCCTAATTTGCACAACTACATAAAACATTGTCATTTCTCTTAATCTAATAATAATAAATCACCATCACCAAAAAGTGACATCTCTATAATATATATAAATATATATACACTTTTACACACACATATATATTTATATTAAAATAAAATTATTATTTTTAAAACATATCAAAAGAAAAACCCTTTTATATAACATAGTGTTTCTTTTTCCACAATCACCTATATTTAAATAAAATTTTCATTTAATAAATAATTAATAAATCTCATATTTTTTAAAATATATATATATATAAAATCATCTATTAAATCATATCATGAAAACTACCAGAGATTTATATATATATAAATATACATAAAATAATATATATTAATATATATATAATATATATATAAATAAAATAAAACATAGCGCACATAAATTAAAAAAAAGAATTTAAAATTTTAAAGACTAAAAGCACGCAGGGAACAACTCCCCACGCAGCACCAGAGGTACTGCGTACCCCCCTGTGGGGAGGACGCAGTACGTAGGTACTGCGTACCCCCCCTGTGGGGAGCCGCAGTCCCCACTGGTGCGTACAGCAGCCATGGGCTGCTGTGCGCAGTCAGTGGTGACTGCGCGCAGCAGTACCACCGGGAGTGGGGATGGTACGGCTTCGGCCGACCATTCCCACCCCAAAAAAAAATAATTTTTTTTTTTTTTTTTTTTGTTTAATTTAATTCTAATTTCACTTAAATTTCGCTTCAATTCCAAGAAATAAAGTACGCCGGATTTCAAATAATGCTTTATATGTATTATTTTATTTATATGCATTTTTTTTAAAGGTTTTTCCACCACTGTATCACGAAAGGTAAATATATATAAATATTCTATTCTAATTTAAAGAAACAAAGCTACTGGATTTCATAAGCCTCCAATTGCATAGGACTCAGTGAAAAGAAACCAGAATGTAATGAAATATTGCATATATTTATTTATTTATACTGTTTAAATATATATGTATATATATATATATATATATTCATAAGTAGATCTATGTATATATATATATATTTATATTTATATTTATGCAATATTTATAAAATAAGAATATGAATAACCAGATTTTCATACCAAACATAAAATAAATCAAGCAATAAAATTCAACCCATAATGAATTGAATAAATAAAATTTCATCCAATAAATTTCACTACTAACCATATTGAAAAGTTTCAAAACAGTTCAACAGATTTGCTTTTCTACAGAAGATTTAATATAGTTTCAAAGGAAATCATTCAAGAATATAACACAACCAAATCAAAACCCTCTTTCAAACGAAATATTGATTTAAGATATTACATGCATGATTTTCTTTACAGAATAAAAAGAATAAATAATAAATTCTATGGAACCTGGAGTCCTTCGTCTGAAGAAGTATCCCTTCTGAAAGCTCCTTTCCAATTCCTCCTGCAGCTCCTCGAATCTATCTATCTTCCCAAACAATTCTTTTCTCCCAAGATTTCAACAAAAACCCCCAAATTCTTTCCTTTTTATTTTTCTTTTATTTTTCCTCCTCAGATCCCAGAACAACCGAGTAGAAGAAGTTCTGTGTGTGAATCCTCTTCCCATTCCAAAAAAATAATAAATCACAATAAAACTCAATAAAACTTCCCTGCTTTCTTTTCTCAAAAAGCCTGCTTCCTATTGGTCCTTTTCAGCTTTTAAAAGCACAAATTTGTCTACAGTTTCTATTTAAAATAATTTATTTAAACAAGATGTTATCTATGCTAATTTAATATTAATAAAAGATATTATTTAATTATCTTCAAAAATATTTATTTAGTTTAATTATAGTCAACATTATTAATTTAAAATAATTATTTACTCATTTAATAAATTAAATCACTTTTTTTTTTTTAATTTATAATATATTTAAATTGAATATTCGACTAACACACAATTAAATCAAACAACTAAACAACTTTAATCTATTATCCTATAAAACAAGGTTAATTAAATAAACATGAACCATAAATCAATTGAATACCTCAACAGAACAACTACACAAACAACGAGAACGAAAACCACAGTCATAACATGACTTACAACAGACGACGGACTTGGGACGGGGACGCTTCCAAACCTACTCCCTTTTTCAACATTTTTACCCGTTGGGCTAGTTTATTGCTCGCCCTGTCCTGCCGAAGCAGGTGGAATCGAGACTTATTCCTGCAATCCTGCATCCAAGCAAACGTCAAGCAGCACATGTATATATAAATAAAATCAACATCCTACCGTGAAAAGGAATTGCAGTGTAGCAGGGCACTCGTGGATGAGTGATGCTACACTGTCCTCTCACCTAACCTATTCTAACAATTACAATATCAGTAACCAACTAACATTTCTAACCAGATAGATCAAAAAATAACATTCTAATTAACTACTGCATTATAAAGTAACACAGAATTCAAATCACATGATCATAGAATTATCACATCAACATTTAAAACATTAGAGAGAGAAGCATTTCCTAATAAAATAATCCAAACCCTACATATAGAGTATCATAAATCATAATAAAATATCAATTGTAGCAATCAATTAAACTACACAACCACACACACCAAAATGATGAATCAGTCACCAATACAAATCAGTATCACGCTACACACAAGAGAAATCAATAGTAGCAATTAGTATTAGAAAACATGGGGGTATTACATCCTCCCCCCCTAGGATATGGCTTACTCCTGGAAGCCAGTAACTATATATATATATATATTTATAAAATAGATAAGATTAAGCATACAACAACCACAGAGAGAACACGCCACAAGTCTCTATAACTAACCACATACTCATTCCTTTCTTATTACCATATTCCATAATTCCATACAATACAACACGCAAAAGCAACTCCAAAACCACATAGGGTCAATCAGGCAATCGCTTGCACGATGAGGTAACGCACAAGAAGACATACAAGGGTGGACATAACAACAAAGCTGGTTGTCATCCACCACACACAACACACAAAATTCACACCCAACACAATTGTCCATAATGCATTCTTCCAGTAGGAAGGATATCGGTGCATTGTACACTACACCGAGGGTCCTATCCCTTCCACTAGTTTCCTGCGTTATTGGACCTACTCCACGTAACAACGACTTCTGGGTAGCCAAATTAGATCAAGCCAAAAAGGAAAACATAGACTAACGAACAAAGCACCTAGGTCAACGCCATGGCTCATAATGCCTAGAGTATTACTTACGCAACTAACAACTTTAATGGGTCCACATTATCCCAGAGCGCCCAGTGTTTAAACTTGAGCTCAGAGATGGACAAGCTTCATTACCGTAAGTGAACCCTAAAGAACCCAACACGGAACAATGAAGAATATAATAACATACTTAAGAACTATAACATGACAACATATTAAGAGGCACAACTTGTTCCAATGGGGTACACGAAGTGACATGACTATTCTAACCCATAACACAATAATAAATTAAACCATAAATAAACAGTTACATATATCCATTCATTCTCATTTCATCATTTACAACATCTGTTAAACAATAACCATATTGACACCATATGCATATACGACAATACATGTAGTTATACAGATATAAAATGTTACATATTTCAATAGATACCACATAACGTAACCAACTATTACAAGTGACAAATCTTGAATACATACAAGGCCTGAATATACATCACATCCCAAGTGACAATAAAATACAATTTACTGAAGATACATCTCCATCACTACATATCCAAATTACATCGAAGTCACCCCATTACACGTGGGAGACGATACATCAATAAAAACATTAAAACATTACAACTGAAATATATACAACTATCTGGTACATAAGAATAACTGGATCACCAACATCTTCAAAAAGCCCTGCAACAAAAATACACCTGCAATAGAAAGGGAAACCCAACGGGGTGCGAAGCACGTTCCACCCAACCACCCCCGTGCTGAGAGTAGACAAGGAAGGGTCCCCGACCAAGTACGTCTAACAACAGCAAAGACTAACCTCCAAGGAAGATGCAACCTGGGCACTGAATGGCAGTAAGTCCATGACTCTGCAACCATGCAAATTTACAAAACCACTGAAGAACATAACAGCCAAACACGATCACAACCTCAATGAACTCAAGACACAAAGTCGAAACTCAATACATAATATCAATTATTACATCCAACCATGTCCAAAGATAAATCAATAAAACACTTCCAGAGGACTTCAGTAACTCAACATAAACAGAATGCTAGACGAGAGTGTCATCGCATGGTTTCACATGGATTCTCCAGACAACCTATTACAAGGTGCCGCCTCCATCTCTACATGGATTCTCCAGACAACCAAGTTAAGGTGCCGCTTCCATCTATGGTTCTCCAGACGGCCTATCTCAAGGCGCCGCTCCATAGGGTCACTCATGCGGAGTCATTGACCTTTCGTGAGGACAAGGTAATGACCATGCCAACCACGGCCTTCTCAGTCCCCTTTAGTCTGTGATAGCACTAACAGGCGGACGAGGCTTCACAATTATCTTGTTAATGTTTAATTCCCACCCGAGGTTTATTACTTAAGTTATCACTGATTTATCCAACTCTATGTGGGTTACCCTGACAGCCCCTTTGTGCGCCGGCCCCCACTAGAGCCACTCTCTCTAAACACTCAATCCCTAAATAACCAACACAAAAAGGACTGCATCAACATGACATAATCGAACCAACACATGGATCCTTCGCGAGGCATAACCATCTCGCCATAACATATGAAACATAACCACAAATAGTGCAATCCAGGAGCAAACTAAATCATAACCAGGGTCGAATCACAGACCAAACATCAAGTACGAGATCACAATTCATATTAGAAAACTCTGCCTCTGGAAGTCCTAAACACAACTTAGAATCCTATAATTGGAAAAAGTTAACTCTAGGTTTTTCCACAAAAAAAATAACTCAACTAAAAGGAAATCGCAATAGAATAGATATATTACCTCAAAGGAAACAATTTACACAAAACAACACCACACAAATTATTCCAAAACATATTACAGTTTTCCAATAAATAAATCATTAACTCGAGTAAATTCGATTTAATTCAACTCTCATGATATATTCCTAATTTGCACAACTACATAAAACATTGTCATTTCTCTTAATCTAATAATAATAAATCACCATCACCAAAAAGTGACATCTCTATAATATATATAAATATATATACACTTTTACACACACATATATATTTATATTAAAATAAAATTATTATTTTTAAAACATATCAAAAGAAAAACCCTTTTATATAACATAGTGTTTCTTTTTCCACAATCACCTATATTTAAATAAAATTTTCATTTAATAAATAATTAATAAATCTCATATTTTTTAAAATATATATATATATAAAATCATCTATTAAATCATATCATGAAAACTACCAGAGATTTATATATATATAAATATACATAAAATAATATATATTAATATATATATAATATATATATAAATAAAATAAAACATAGCGCACATAAATTAAAAAAAAGAATTTAAAATTTTAAAGACTAAAAGCACGCAGGGAACAACTCCCCACGCAGCACCAGAGGTACTGCGTACCCCCCTGTGGGGAGGACGCAGATTTTAGGGTACTGCTGCGACCCTCGTAGAGTCAAGTACATCGGTTGCAGTACCATGGTCAGCCAGGCGCAGTCATGGGTGATCAGGAGGTCATCGTGGAAGGGGATGGTACTTGCTGGCCTAATTATTCCCACCCCAAAAAAAAATAATAATTTTTTTTTTTTTTTTTTGTTTAATAATTTAATTTCACTTAAATTTCGTTTCGACCCAGTAAAATAAAAGTACGCGGATTTCAAATAATAAAGGCGTATATACATTATTTATTTATATGCATTTTTTTTTTTTAAAGGTTTTTCCACCACAGAATACGAGGTAAATATATATAAATATTCTATTCTAATTTAAAAGAAACAAAGCACACAGGGTTCTGCAATTGCATAGACTGTAAAAGAAACCAGAATGTATAGAAATATTGCATATATTTATTTATTTACACTGTTACATATAATATATATATATATATATATACTCATTAGTAGATTTATGTTTATATATATGAAAATATTTATGCAGTATTTAGAAGATAAGAATATGAATAACCAGATTTTTATACCAAACATAAAATAAATTGGGCAATAAAAATTCAACCCATAATGAATTGAATAACAAATTTCATCCAATAAATTTCACTACTAACTATATTGAAAAGTTTCAAACAGGTTCAATGACGGTTTTCTACAGAAGATTTAATATAGTTTCAAAGGAAATCATTCAAGAATATAACACAACCAAACCAAAACCCTCTTTCAAACGAAATATTGATTTAAGATATTACATGCATGATTTTCTTTACAGAATAAAAAAAATAAATAATAAATTCTATGGAACCTGGAGTCCTTCGTCTGAAGAAGTATCCCTTCTGAAAGCTCCTTTCCAATTCCTCCTGCAGCTCCTCGAATCTATCTATCTTCCCAAACAATTCTTTTCTCCCAAGATTTCAACAAAAACCCCCAAATTCTTTCCTTTTTATTTTTCTTTTATTTTTCCTCCTCAGATCCCAGAACAACCGAGTAGAAGAAGTTCTGTGTGTGAATCCTCTTCCCATTCCAAAAAAATAATAAATCACAATAAAACTCAATAAAACTTCCCTGCTTTCTTTTCTCAAAAAGCCTGCTTCCTATTGGTCCTTTTCAGCTTTTAAAAGCACAAATTTGTCTACAATTTATTTAAAATAATTTATTTAAACAAGATAGTTATCTTATGAATTTAATATTAATAAAAGATATTATTCAATTATCTTCAACAATATTTATTTAATTTAATTATAATCAACAATATTAATTTAAAATAATTATTTACTCTTTTAATAAATTAAATCACTTTTTTTTTTAATTTATAATATATTTAAATTGAATATTCGACTAACACACAATTAAATCAAACAACTAAACAACTTTAATCTATTATCCTATAAAACAAGGTTAATTAAATAAACATGAACCATAAATCAATTGAATACCTCAACAAAACAACTACACAAACAACGAGAACGAAAACCACAGTCATAACATGACTCACAACAGACGACGGACTTGGGACGGGGACGCTTCCAAACCTACTCCCTTTTTCAACATTTTTACCCGTTGGGCTAGTTTATTGCTCGCCCTGTCCTGCTGAAGCAGGTGGAATCGAGACTTATTCCTGCAATCCTGCATCCAAGCAAAC